>APFE031405990.1:52700-88450 GCA_000404065.3 Pinus taeda
AAAAAATAAATTATTAATTAAAATAAAATCCATTCACCATTTTAACAACCCTGGTTTATTTATGGTATTCTTAACATGCGGTTTTTCTCACGGTATCCTTCTCTAGTGTAACTTATTTAAAGACACAAAATTCCATATAATTTAACTTTTTCGCTATAAAATGATCTTTTATAATGTTTTCTATTGTTTAAATTTATTAGTAATATAATATTTAGTTCGATCCAATTTTAGTTTCAAATTTTAATGTTATAAAATTTTCAAATTTAATTTTTAAGAAATTAAAATTGTAATATGAGAAATCAAATTGAATAATTTTTTTTTATTTTTTCCTTTGATATATATTTTGTATATTGAAATTCTTTTTCTAAAAATCGCATTAGAATTAGAATTATTGTGTTGTACTTTTTCATCTTATATTTTTTCAAAATAATTTTATTTAATTTATAAATATATTTTTAATGTAAAATAATTTAATTAAAATTAATAAAAAATAAATATTTTTTCTAAAAATAAAACCAACATTTATCGATTTTAAATCCGGAAGGTCAAGAGGGATTAAATCTATTGAAGTGAAAACTACTTTTAGAGTGAAAGGAGATTTGATTCCTTTGGTAGCCTAGTAGATCAAGATTTAAGATAGATCTAGGTTGGTACCTAATATAAGATAACTAATAAAAAATTAATACACCGAAGTTTATGAAAATGAAACTATTTTTTATTTTTTATTTTTGTGAGGTAATGCTAGTCGTGAGATGACACACATAACCTGTGGCTTGAGTAACTGCCACCTAGAGGCATCTGAACTATACTCAAGGATCACACCAATCCTTAGCATGCTTGGATTTTTACCCATGAACTAATGACCTTTTTACCTTAGTACATTAAGAAAACACCGGTCAACGACTACTCTAGACCTTATGAGCTTTAATCTATTAAAATAAAATAATTATTATATTATAATTTTGTTTATTTGAGTGAGAGTGCACTAAAATAAATTGTTTATAAAAGGGATAGGATTTTATGATAAAAATTTTGAAGTTTTATTATTAGGACAAGGTTCAATTTTTATTAGAGTTTGACGTGAAGCTATGGAAATACCTTCACGTCACCATTGAATTTTGAGTGTTTAGTTTTCTAAAATGATTGACATTTGAAATTCTATGATGGTCCAGGTTTAAATTTCATGGTAGTTTAAAGGATATCAAACAAAATTCAATCATGGTGTGCCCTAAGT
Organism: Pinus taeda; assembly: GCA_000404065.3. Taxonomy (NCBI): domain Eukaryota; kingdom Viridiplantae; phylum Streptophyta; class Pinopsida; order Pinales; family Pinaceae; genus Pinus; species Pinus taeda. The sequence goes on from APFE031405990.1 coordinate 53,935, forward strand.
CAGGCATGATTTCAATATATTTTGATTACTCAAATATCCATGAGTCATCATTTCTTAGACCACAAACTAATCTCACAAATAACTAATAAACTTTCTAAAAAATTATTTCTTCTTTCTTATTTTAAAATTACCATCTACATATATATTTTTAAATTTTCAAATTAATTTTAATTTTTTTTTGTTAATCTAACCTAAGAAAATTGAATTTTGAATCTTATACTTTTACATATTACTTCATAATAAAACAATCCTAAATTAAACTACACCAGCCTTTTCCTTATTTTAAAATTACCATTTTTAATAAAGCAATCCTAAATTGAACTACACCCGTGAGCAAACTCTTCCTTATTTTTAAAATTACCATTTAAATATGTTTTTTAATTCTCAAATTAATTTTAAAATCGTTAATGTGACTAATGAATCGAACAAATAGATCACTTCTCTGTGCTAATTATTTCTAAAGTGTATAAATAGATCGAATGGACCACACGCTTTCTTTACAGAAGGAAATCGAAAATAAAATACGAAAGTAAAATACGAAAGGTGAATGTTGAAAAATTTAACACTTTGTTTTTTCCTCATTTTGTTTTTTCCTCTGTACAGGATGGGTTTAAATGGTGGAGTGAACAGATAGTTCTTTGGCGCTCTATGTTTATTCTGGTTTGTTAGTCTTTGTGGAAATAGAGGAATGAATCCATCTTCCAAAACTCCAGGTGGCCATTGTCTTCTCTTCTGCTTGGCATCAAGGCTCACCTTGATATTCTTGGCTGAACAGGCATACTTTTCCTGCCTCAATCATCTTATTTGCTTCTTACCATATGTTAAATGGCCTGCATTTTGAGGTTCTCGCGGTTTTTATTTCATGATGTAATGTTTTGCAAACATTTTGCCAAATATACACCTGTATCCTCAGTTCACAAAGATCTGGTTTTTAATAAAGGGATATTTTTGCACCCTTCACATCTTGGATCTTCTGGAATTTTGTGGCTCATTGGATCTCTTTTATATGGACTTCTCTATGTAACAGACAATTTTTATATTATCTTAATATAAAGAAATATGGTTTTTCTTCTGAAAAAAATGTTGAAAAATTGAATGGTTTTACTCTTTCATCTATATGTAACAGACAATTTTTTATATTATCTTAACATAAAGAAATATGGTTTTTCTTCTGAAAAAAATGTTGAAAATTGAATGGTTTTACTCTTTCAAAACTTGACGTATACAAAAATGATAATAATATTGGCATTAAATTTCTCTGTTTTTTTTAATGTATTATAAGCTTTAATCATGGCTTGTTTTGGGTATGATGCCGTACCTTATACGTGTTATGGGATCTCATGCCATTTGGAATATATACGTTCAAATTTATAATTGCTGCGGAGTAACTTAACTTATAATGAACTCCCAACTGTGACCTCCAGATCGGTCAACAAGGTTTGGAGCACGCATTAACATGTCATCCACATGCTACTAACATGATATTTAGTTTTATATACATTTTCATATATATATAAAATAAGAAAACTTAATAAATTTGTTAATAAATTAATGTGTTTAGTTAAGTTTGGAGCACGCTTTAACGTGTCATCCACATGCTACTAACATGATATTTAGTTTTATATGCATTTTCACATATATATTATACTTAACTTTTTAAAACGATTTTAAGAGAAAATTTAATAAATTTGTTGATACATTAATGTGTTTAGTTTAAAAGTATTTAAAGAAATATTTTGGATAGAAAATTTACCAAATATAATACAGTAGGGATGACGGGTTACTCAGTACTAGTATTTTTTTAAGGTTATAATTAGGATTGTGTCCAAAAAAAAATGGTTTTTATCTTCAATTTTTTCATATCAGGTTTGAATTTAGAATTTAGTGGATATTAAATTTTACTCAAACTAATTAGTCTATATTTTATGGGTCTATTTTGTTTTATTTTAAACTAACAAAAATAGAAGTAGGTATATTTGGCCTATGATTCAATAGGAATCATTCCAAATTGATGAAATTAGACATATTAATGCAAAATGTGATAACAATAGGGTAGCAAAGGGCATTGAATCCATTTCTACATTAAAAGCAACAAACTTGTCAATTCAAAGTAACGATTTCAGTAAAGATTGCTTAATCTAATTTGGCAATGCAAAATCTGGAAAAGTTCAAAATTGTTGAAGATTTAAGGTGTTTCTTGAGTTAATTCCTTAAATTTAATTTAACTTACTTGCATTAAAAGATTCTTAATTAAAAAGAGTCATGAGAGCTAAAGTAATTACCCTTGTTGATGTGTTATATTCTTTGTGGAGGAAATTTAGTTAACTAGAGTGTGGTAAGTCAACTAGCAAGATGAGCTAGAGGGACTAGTATGAAACACAACTAGCTAGTATGAAACACAACTAGCTAGTTGTGATTGATCGGCTAGGTGATGGATTAATGAGATGGTAAACTCAAGTTGATGGTTGACAATGAAGTTAGGGCATGGATAGTAGTCAAAGGATGATGGAGGAATCAATGGAAAATGATAGTCGATAGATTAATCAAAAGAAATCATAATTAGAGGTACACATCATCGATAAAGACTAGTACTCAAATGGTGATAAACCACATTCAAACTATGACGAAAACTTTTAGAAGTCTTGAGATTCTTGGGATCTTAACTAGTAAGAATCAAGCTTTTGTAACTGATTTGGGTGCTACAAATTAAGGTTTCTTACGTAAGTATATGCCTACAAATAGAGCATGATGTAAGGTTATAATAAGCTAATGTACAATCACAAATTAAGGGTGATGTAATATGAACACATTGGTACTAGGAGTGGACCAAGGTCGATGTTAAATTTAATCTGGTTATATAATTAGTAAATAATATAAAGAGTAGTGATGGTCAAAGGTTGGTTGGTATTCCTAGTTAAGAGTTGCGAGAGTAAAAATCTATGTGTATTGTGTATATCCCTATGTGTTTGCCATTTTTTATTTTTATTTTATTGCTTCCTATAAAGGTTTATGTAATTAAGACATAGAGTTTGGTTTAAAGCTTGATCAAATTAACAGGTGGTTTCAAAGTTTGATTTTAGAGCCTACTAGCCCCAACAACCCTTGCTTTATGTGTTGGTGTTTGTTCAAGGTCATGATCTAACATACACAATTTTTTTTCTTGATGTAGATTTTGTGCATAAGATAAATCCATGTTTTTCTTGAAAGTTTTAAAGAGAATAACAATACAATATTTGAAATTCTTGTCATGGTAATCATGCTAGAAGTATGGTGACACTTTTTTCAGGTGTTCTATAAAAGTAAAAGAAAATGGTTTGAAATGTGGGTTAGTCATTTCACATTTGGTCAGTGACAAGGTTTTAGAGTGTTCTAGATAAACAAAAAAAATGGTTTCACAAGTTCAATGCATAATTGATTTATAAACTATTGTAGATATTCCACGAGACAATTCACAACAATATATATGATAAAAATAGACTGAAATATGAAATATATACAATGAGGGTTAATTTTTCTCATATTTTTGGAATATCAGTTACAATTTTTTTTCTTCTAAAAAATAGATAACAATGAAATACAGACACACACCAATTATAATGAGAAATAATACATTATCTAAAAAAACCTTTTTGAGAGTAAAACCATCTAGAAGGTGAGGCTACTCTACTCTCTTTTGCCTAAATTGAAATGTTTCAGAAACAAAGGAGAATGAACCTTCTATGGAGTTAATTGAGACCTATGACCCATGGGATGCTACATATTACAAAATCCTTTGGTCTCTCTCTCTCTTTCTCTCTCTCTCTCTCTCTCTCTCAACTACTCTACTCTATTGTGGAATAAAATTTACTTGAAGAGAAAGGAACCTTTCTCCTCCTAGTGGCCCAATTATAACACAACTTGATAGCCAAGTAGGGGTTGATTTTGATTCTTTCAACTCTAAATTAGAGTTACAACTATGAACCTTCTAAAGTCTACTTCATAGTTTCCACATGGATATCCCTATTTTCCACAAGTAATGAGGGATAACGTGGAATCTTCTCAAATTACGATGGTCAATCACGATAGGTCAACTTCCAAGAGGTGTAACTTTTTCATCTAAACTTTGACTAATGACTTTCTTGAATCACTACAAAGGTATCTATGTGTAGAATAGTGTCGCGAGGTGAAATGATTGAGAAACAAAGTATTACCCTTAAAAAGCAATATTTAAGGCCCCAATCTAACACCAAAAGGTTTTAAACCCAAATTATCCAAACTAGGTTTTTCCACTAAAACTGCTCCTGTAAGCTTATTCCTCCAACTTTTCCACTTTGAAAGTATTGATATGGATGAAAATTTATATGGTGATCCAATAAGGATTATAATTCCCCATTTTGGGAGGATTTTGGTCCCTAAATTTTTTTACTAAATAAGGTGAGGAAAATTTTCCTATACCTTCTTCTTGGAGTACCGTTTAGCCTTGGCTAGAAGTTGTCCTTTCAATCCAATCTTCCAAGGTTCATGATACCCCTACCTTGTAATTTTTTACCTCTTCTTGAAAATTGTATCATCTATCAACTCTTCTTGGGCATCTAGAACTAAGTCTTGGATGGAAGGTAGGACCTACCCTTGATCCTAATCCAATGTTGATGACTCACGTAGTTTTAGATTTTCCATATTCACCACTAAATAAATGCACATGTATGGGGGTATAATGAGTCTATAGCTATTATATCCCATATTTTATAATATCTTGAAAGGACCATATTGAAAATTCTTGATTTTCTTACTAGGACCCTATACCCTCTCCTTATTTTATTGTACCCTTATTCTTTTTCCCACTTTGATTAACTTCTCTATTATATGTTGATCTGCTTGGACACATAATTTTACTATAACTTCTTTAGTGTCTCCTATACTCAAAGATGGAATTTCCTTATCTTGTCAACCAATTTCTCTTCCCTTAAAGCATCCCTTCTGAGATTCTCCCTCACTTCTCCTTGTTGTCCATATGCAATGTCCAAACATGGTGAAAAATATCCAAAGGAAATTTCAAATGGGGAAATACTAGTAGAAGTATGGACCTATATATATCTATATCTATATATATATATATATATATATATATATATATATATATATATATATATATATATATATAACTCTTATCCCAAGTCTTTAGATTATTTTAATTATAACCCTTGAAAGTTGCACCAAAATCCTATGGACTACTTATGTTTTCCCATTTGTCTATGTATAAAATGTTGTAGGTCTCTTCAACTTTGTGTATATTTTCTCCCACAATGTAGACCAAAATGCACTAATAAATCTAGAATCCCTATTTGAAATTTTGCACCTCAGTAACCTAAAGTGCACTCATACCTATCCAAAGAATAATTTCATTGCTACTTGCCCACTAACTTTTTATAGGGCATGAGAATGCACATCTTGCTAAACTTGTCAATTACCATGAACGGATAATCATGTCTTTTTCTTTTTCTAATTATTAGTTAGATTCCCCAAAAATCTATAAAAATAATTTCCCAAAAATGAAAAAGTATAAGTCACTAATTGGTATAGGTCCAGAAAAAATTAAGCTTAGCTAATGAGTATGCAAACCATATTTATTTTATAAATTCTATTTCAATTTTTATCCATTTTTATGTAAATATCCCTCAACAAGATGTCTATAAATTTTTAATAGAGTTTTACCATATTATATAAAATTTATTAGTATCGAAAAAAAAATTCACGAGTAGAGTGAATGGTCTATAGTCTGTGTTGAATTACAATGTTCAACGGACATAGTTGGATGGTATCGTCTTACTTTTAAATTTATAATCAATACATGATGTTTATTTTTTTATTTAATAAATTTGGTTAACATGTGTGTAAGTGTTGGATGGTATCGTCTTACTTTTAAATTTATAATCAATACATGATGTTTATTTTTTTATTTAATAAATTTGGTTAACATGTGTGTAAGTGGAAAGAACATAAGAAGTATTCAAATTTATTTATTTATTTCGTGTTACTATTTTAATAGTGTGAATTTACTAGTGAAAACAATTGTAACTTCAACAAATGATGAATATGAAAGTCATAGTTACTTCAAAAACCGAATGAAAGTTTTCCCATTCTTACATAAATAGTCCTTGATAAAATACATTTAAACTTTTAATTAAGTTTTTCAATACCTTATAAAAAAACCATTTATATTATAAAATTATTGAATGTAGATCTTTAAATAACTCATTAGTTTAAATCCATTTTTACCAAATCTGAAGTTGAATAAGTCTCCATTTGGCGACGTTGATATTCAATGTGATTTGCCAAAGATTAAGAAACACTAATGAAATTAGTGTGTAGTTTCCAATTTGTTTACTTAAAATTTTCCCCTTCAACCAATCCCATTGCACATAACTACCTTAAACATAATATTAGCCTCAAGGCATTATGTTATGTTGTTAGCACTCTCTAAACTTTAGTTTCAATAACATTATCTATGTGTTCCAATTGGTTGATTCAAACAATAAGACTAAGTTTCTCACAATTTTTTATTTTCTATTACATAGAATTTCATAATAATTGATTTAAAGGTAACACATGTTGTAATGGTCATGTACCTAGTATGCCATAATGTTACTAGTCAACTTAGATATTATTTCCGCTTAGCTAAGTGGACTTTGAATATATATGTATTTATGTGATGTGAATTCATAAAATTAAATCTTTATTTTACAACCAAATAGAACATTTGGATCAAAGTTTTTTTATGCAATAATCATAAAATAATAACTCAAGTGATTTTTATGATGTTTTGTTGGTATCTAGGTTTTGTTGAGGGTGGTTTGAGTTAGTCTCTATACTCTTTTGTAGGTAAGGGAAGTCCCTATATCGATATTTAGGTTCCACCCCGCAACTTGACAATGCCACCAAGATAAAGGTTAAGGAGTAGGAGGGGTGGAGGTGGTAGAGCCCGACCTTGGCAGAGAGGGGCAAGGCTCTTTTCCCATGACTCTGTAGAGACATATTTCAATGTAATTCCACCTAAAATATGACAGGAAATCTAGGAGCTTGAGATTTAAGTTGGAGAGGAAAGGAAGTCTCTTTTAGACTTTGAGCTATTGGAGGATATGTCATGTTCGGTGCCAGACGTTGAGCACACTAAGGATAGGGAAAATAGTATCTAAAATCAATAGTGCTTAATTAACAAATGAATACCTTGCTAGGCTTGGTTTTGAGTAAACAGGGGAGAAGTACAACATTTTTATGTTTTTAGAGGATGTTAAGAGGACGCTTAGAAACTTGTGGTCCTACGTGGATAAAATTGAGGAATGTTTGGTGCATTTGGAGACATGATGGATTCCCCTGGCTCCAACTCAATGTTTACAAAAACTATGTCATCCTCAGACAATTATCAATGAACAAGGGTGGTGGGTGGCATAATTTGGGTCTCTCTTGAAGCTTTTGGTTCAATCTTTGGTAGGGTCCTGGATGGCTTTTTGGATCTACAAATTACATCAACATAGCATGGTTGTGGCCATGTGTTTTTGGGGGATGTTTATGTTTCTCTCTTTCCATCTTTGGTGTTTCCTTTCTTATTTTTTGTTTGAGGCGTAAGGTCATATATGGTTGTCATGAATTTTGTGGGTGTTTTGCCTATTTTCGGGCTTGTGTTGGTGGTTTCCTCTTTATAGGGTGAGTGGTTTTAGTTGTGGCATCATGGGTGTTGAGAACATCTAGGGCAGAGAGATCAAGTGATTTCTCTTCTTTAAATAACTACTTGTGAATGATTTTTCCTTCTTATATTATGATCTTTTTTTACTTAAGTTAGTATAGTGCTATTATTCATCAAACAACTACCAATGCATAAACCATAAAGAGACAAGAGACACAGGATATAGGCTATTAGCCAGGGCCAAAACCTCTCCCACTTGAGAGGAAAACCCGAACAAATTATTCTTCTTATAGAGATCTCAATTGACGAATACCAAGACCAAGACCCTTGACCTATTTGCCACTCCAAGACCAAGACCCAAAGCTTCATCTTCCTTCTTGAGTCAACGAAAGTCAATTTCCTTGTTCCTTCCTCCTTCACGGAAACCTCGACTTCCTCTTCTCTATTTTAGATCTGCAATTTCTTGGCCATAATTCAAAACCCCTCAAAACATGAGAATGATCAACTTTGGCTCTTGGTTATCCTCTCTCTAGAAGGATACTTCTTCTTGACACTTTGGTTTGAGACCTTCCTTGTTCTTCACCCAAAAACTATCTTCACAATGTGACTGTGGTAACTTGCTCTTCCTACGATAGACAACAGGAGATTATTGCACGTGTGGAGCATACCGAGCCCAAAACAGACCCAAAAATAGCACCAAATACTTTTGTCATCTTTTTCCCTTTCTTCGTTGGTTATGAGGCTTCCTTTCAGTGATTTTCGCACTGTTTATTATTTCACAGCATGACCGAATTGCATATCTCTAAAATGAGGTTGATTTGCCTATTTATAGTTGTTTCCCAGTCAAATTAAGCCAACTTGAGTGAGGGTGAGCGACATGTCTTTTGAAGGAGATCATTTATTCCATATTGTAGCCGACTTGTAGGAGGTGTCTTTGATTGGTCTTAGAGGTCCTTCTTATACATTTAATGACTCATACAAAAATGTAGCATGCCTAAGAAGGGTCATTCATACATGACATAGGCTAAAATTGAATTTTATAACTAGATGAAAAAACCTAAAGGTTCACAATGGGAACCTTAACTAAAACAAAATTCCTTGATCATGAAACCCATGATTCAAGTACTACAAAAATAATTTTATTTTATTATTTTCATCAATTACATAAAATTACAATTTACATGCACCATTATGAATATTTAACCTAGTTACACTTTTTAACACTCCCTCTTAACTAAGGAGGTATTCATAATGGTTCTCATTCTCAATCTGAAACATTCTCATAAGAAGTGTTAGATTGGAAACCCATTTGTTTAGCATCATATCAAAGAACATTGTCACATAGCAAGGCCTTGAATAACAACTCTATCTCTCCATAAGATGAGAGCACAATGTTGGCAAGACCAATGATGGATAGACACCCTCATCATTGTCTCCATCCGAGTTCTCAGAGTGTGTTCCACCAGGACTATTCTTATCTTGGATTCCTATTCCTCAAAGAATATCATTCCTCTACAACTACTCTTGTCTTGGATGCCCTAACACATCCTGAAAGAGCATTAGATGCCAGAAGTTTACCCAATCCTCCATTTTGTTTTCCCAAGTGAAGACAAGAATGATGTGTCTATCTCTCCCTCTTAATTAGGGATAACAATATATTCCAACAAAGTAATGTACTCATTCCTATGGAAGGAATGTACCTAAGCTCCCTCTTGGCTTAGGAATTTTTCTTCCAAGTTTCTTCCAAGTAAGAAACTTGTTTCCATGCTCCCTCTTAATTAGGGACCTACAACAACTCATCAAGTGGAGATGATGGGACAACCAGTTGCTTGAAGAGTATGTCATGGACTTGTTTTCATTATCCAGGAGTCTTCATGTTTGGGACTTCTTCATAGGGCACTGACCATCCATCACTTTCATCCATGAGTCAACCATTTCATCATCGAAAAGTGATCCATCAATCCATATCTGGCCTTTCTTCATGCCATGTTTCCTTAAGGATATTTCATCCTAATACATTTTAGTCGGTGGTGGAAGACATCCATAGATCTTCCCTTGGAAACCCTGCATAAGCCCATCTAGATATTTGTTCAAAAATAAAGAAATGAATATTAACTCAAAATTACCTTTGTGATGGTCTTTCATCATGACATCTTTTAGTTTACATCAGCACCATGCATAGATATTGACACATCTCCCAAAGATATATATATATATATATATATATATAGATATAGTCAAGGGTCTCTTTATTTTTCAAACTCCATCACAGTATTCATATCCTTCATGGAGATATCCAAGTTAAAGATTCTTAGTCTTTGGATGTTGATTGCCTTTTCCATGGTTACATATCCCATGATCTCTTCCTTCCTTTCTTCATATATTTCATTCCCAGGAACTTCCAATCAGAGTTCCTTCAATTAATGTCAACCACCTCATATTTCATATGAGGACATATTATGTTGATTTCATCTAGACAATGTGTGACTCAAGATTTTCTACATCCTTTTAAAGGAGAAGATCATTTTATTTTTATCATGCTCTCAAGATAGAGCGTTGATCCTTGTTACCTAAAACCATATGACATGACTCTTCAATATCGAATACAAGAATACATACCTCATTTTCCTTTGGATCACCTAGACTTCTTGCAACAATTTCCTTGGTTGAACAGAGCTTCAATCCCTTGATCTGCTTCACCTTTTATGTCATTATACCATCATCCTGAGAATTCCACAAGTTTGGAATTCTTGATGAAACACTTGCTTCCCTTCTTGATCGATGAACCTTTGATGAAGATTCCATCGGAGAAAATTGAGGATCTAGAGTGTCCCTATCTAGCAAATGTTTCCTTTTGACAGATGTGTGATGAGCCTAGTATGGGATGACCTTTTTCTTTCTTTTCCATAAGTATCACTTATGTTTCTAGTGAGCTTCCCACTTAAGTGCCACTTATATCCTTCATAGTTGATTGCCATAGATTTCAATTTCAACCATCTTTCATGATATCCAGAGCTCTTGCTTTCAATGCTTCAATGGTGCCATGATGCATCCCATCATTTTTCTTAGTGAATCATGATATCCATATCTTACAAAAAAAGACTTGAGAACTTGAAAAAGAACTTAGGTGAGGAATACTATCTCAGTCATAGTGGAGATCTCTTATTTCCTATTTGTTGGACTTCTTCTTTTCAACTTCCTCAACTTCTTCAGTGATATTGACTTCTTCTCTACCTATTTTGTTATTTTCCTTCTTGATCTTATGAAAATATATTTTGTAGTGCCCATATTCTTGATACCCATACCATTGAATCTTAGCCATGTCCCTTTTATTTTTCCAAGAATCAGTCTTTCCAGATTTTCCCTTTCTTCTTGTCATTGTAGCATAAGATTGATTTTGCTCACCTTCTCCCACATCAGATTTGGCTTTAAGTATATATTATTCAATCTTGCATAGTGATCGTAGATCCTGGAATGGAGTAGATTTTTTCTTCCCATAAATACTTGAAGTAAAGTTATTGCACTCCTCCAGTAGTGCATTTAGTACAACTGTAGTCATTTCTCTATCAAACATGACTTCCCCTAGATCTTGAAGTTGATCCCGGATCTCATATATCCTCATAAAGTATTAGGCTATTCCATCTTCCCTTGACTTATTCATCTTGTAGATTTATTTCCATAATTAGATGAATTCTCTAGTATTGATTATAGAATACAACTCTACCAGTTTTTCATAGAGTTTTTTTGAAGTTTCAAGCTTGGATACATATGGGATGAGGAGATCCTTGATGGATTCTATGCGAACCCTTTGATTCCTAACTCCCCCTTTCATATAATTTACATGAGCTTGAGAATATTCCTTTCATGGTTTTGTGATATTTCCTTTGACATGTTCCATCGCCTCATTTTCAATGAGATTCAGATATGTCATTTTCTTCCATGCAAGATAGTTTGAAGCCCCAACCAATTTGTTTCCTTCATTGCAAAAAGACATTTTGACAAATTCAGATGTGGAAATAAATATAGTTACTTGATAGGATGTTCCTTCTTCTTGTTTCTTCCTCGATGTTGATGACGATATAGAGGATAAAAAAACTTCTCCTTGATAAAGGTAGTTTCCTTCAAGAATGATCCTTGATCCCAGATGGAGTGAATTCTCTTTGGATCCTTTGATGGTGATGTCTTTGTTGATGAAGATAAATGATGAGTTATTGGTTATGTCTTAAATGGTAAGGACCTTGCTTCAATGAGAGAGAGATCTCCTTATAATATTGATGACACTGCCTTTTGATCTAGCTTCCTTTGGATGATTAGTCTTCAAGACACTTCAACTTCAAACTGATTGAGAGAGAATCCTAGGAATGCTTCTTTGAGCTAGGTTTTTACTTTATTCAACATGATTATTTGATCTTGATATTGAAGTGCTTCTCTTGGATGAATCTCTTCAACTTGAGTAGATGTAGGGTGGATAAATCTCTTCAATTTGAGTGGATGTAGGGTGGATGAATCTCTTCAACTTGAGGATTCCAGGACTTCTTATTGGTGTATACTTTCTTTGATCTAGGGTTATGATGCTTCCTTTGTAGATATTGACTTCAAGATGATATTCACTTTTATTCCTTCCTCGAGATTTGATCCTTGAGTGTCCCTTGATAAGATGCCCTTGCTTGACTTAGTCACCTTAGCTCTGATACCATGTTGATAAAATCTAAGGCAGAGAGATTAAGTGATCTCTCTTATTTAGACAACTGCTTGTGAATTATTTTTACTTCTTAGATTAGGATCTTCTTTTACTTAAGTTAGTATAATTTTATTCTTCATCAAACAACTACCAACACATAAACCATAAAGAGACAAGAGACACATAATATAAGCTATCTGCCAAGGCCAAAATCTCTCGCACTTGAGAGGAAAACCCAAACAAATTATTCTTAATATAGAGATTTCAATTGATGAATACCAATATCAAGACCCTTGACCTATTTTCCACTCCAAGACCAAAAGACAAAGCTTCCTCTTCCTCCTTGATTCAATGAAAGTCAAATTCCTTGTTCCTTCCTCCTTCATGGCAACCTCAGCTTCCTCTTCTCTATTTTAGACCTACAATTTCTCGGCCCTAATTCAGAAACCCTTAGCACATTAGAATGATCAACTTTGGCTCTTGATTATCCTCACTATAGAAGGAGACTTCTTATTGACACTTCATCTTGAGACCTTCCTTGTTCTTCACCCAAAAATTGTCTTCACAATGTCACTGTGGTAGCTCGCTCTTCCTGCAATAGACATAAAAAGATTCTTGCACGTGTGGAGTGTACCTAACCCAAAACAAACCCAAAAATAGCACCCGAGTAAGTGCACAATTATTTCTATCAATTCTAATATACAAAATTACATTTAAGTGGAATGGTAAAATTGTTTGTTTTTCAAAAAACATCATGTATCAAATATGACATTAGTTTCAATAGCACTATCATTAATGATAAAACTAATCTAGGACCATGAAATTTGAAATGAATAAATAACTACAAAGTTAGTTAATATCAAGAATCCTCTTGAGTAAATATGTGTTTACTTCTATGGTTTAATTGATGCTTTTTACAAGAACTAATTTTCTCATGTTAGATAAATAAATGAGACTTTTTTTTCTAGTTCAATATTAGAACATAGTTATGTAGATAGACATGTCTATTTTGGAATAGAGCTTTTAGAATTTTAATTTAATTATCAATAATTATTGGGTAGATGGTAGGGATTTAACCTCCATATAATATTCTTAGTTGTATACATAAATGGAAGGCTAAGATTTATTTCCAAAAGAGTTATCTTTTTTGTAATTATTTTTTTATTAAATAAAAAAGATGTCATATGAAATGAGTTATAGTTTTTTGGACATGTGGTATTCATAAGTCATGGTATTGGCCCATGATATTGTAACAAAGCCTATTTTAGAGATTAAGAATCTCCATGATAAATTGAGAGTGAATGTTCATGGTTAAGAATCTTGTTACATGTTTTCTAAAATGTATATATGTTTAACTTATATATTAATTGTTTTTATCATTAATAATAATTTAATAATAAAATTTTAAATAAAGTTATAATTGTTTGATTCTCGTATTTTTTAAATTTTAGTAACTTGAGATGTGTGATGAAGTAAGTTTTTGTGATGCATATTATGGATTGACGCCTATCAGCGTTTACCAACCATTTAATTTATACGACTGCACTAGTTTATAGTAGATAAGTAAATACGAAACATCATTTATTATTATTATTATTATTTACTATTATTATTAAATACAATTGTGTATAATATGTTGTTAAATAAAGTATTTTCCTTTTTCCTTTTTTTAATCAAACTTGTGTATATGTATAAGCATTACAATCATAAGGGAATTCAATATACTTGTTAAAATTAAAATTTAATGCACTCCAATGAATAGACCCATGAGTCCCAAATGGGGGTGTGAATTAAGAGAGGAATGTTTATTTCAAAACATGTGCCACGCTCAACAGTTGTCCCTTGTCTTGGCATGTCACGAAAATTTCTCTCTTGCTTGGGGTCATCAACTCACATCCCCTCATTATAAATGCATGGGGCTATTTGAAGGATGGCAAAGGTACTATGTTATTCCTCACCTTGCAGTTTATGTTTTCTCAGTTGCAATAAGCCTTGTATGTCTCGGAGGATTGGTTCCTTCCTTTGGTGAATTTCATAGTGGTTTTGTTCTTTTTTTTCATCAAGGTGTGAGTTAAGAGAGGAATGATTTTTTCAAAATGTGTGCCATGCTTAACATTTGTCCCTTCCTTGTATTGGCATGTCATGAAAATTATTCTCTTGTTCGGGGTCATCAACTCACATCCTCTCATTATAAATGTATGGGGGTAGTTGAAATGTGGTAAAGGTTTGTCGTTATCTAGGATGGTGGTGAGGAGTCCTCTTCACCTTGCTGCTTATGTTTCTCAGTTGTAGTAATCCATGTATGTCTGGGTCGATCAACTCCTTCCTTTGGTGAATTTGATAGTGGTTTCTGTTCTGGTGGAAAGATGGCATTTATTTAGATAATTTCCTTAAGGTATAGGAGAGTTGAATTAGGTCAATGTTCTTCATTTTATTTTTGTACAATATAGTGAGTGGGCCAGTATTTGAATTGGTCATTGTTCTACCCACCTCTACACTCCAAGAAATCGATTCCACAAGTATCTCATTTCCTTGCCTTGTCTTGGTTAGTAGCGTATGGTATCCTGGAAATTTCTCTGTATGGATTTTGTGAAAATAGTCTACCTTTCAATTAATAGTGAAATTTGGGGCTCTAGTGTTTGATACCCTTTATATCAGTAACTTCAGGCTACATTTCGTGTTGGGCAATTGACACTTCACAAGTTTCAAGTGCAACTCATTTTCTCTCATCTCATGTCATATTATAGTTGTCGAGTTTACTATTTTTCTTAACCATGAGTGGGCTTTTAAATTCTTAGTGCAATTTTCCTATGTCCATGTTGTGTATCCCTTGTGGGGATTTCAAGGGTTTGTACCTGTAGTTTGTCAGGTTCTACCAATAGTTGTTGTTAAGGATGATGTGAAATAATAATGTTAAGGATGATGAGATGATGTTGACATTTGGGTTTGAAGCCTAATTTAATGATAACAAATTAATGGCAATTTTGTTGATGACATTGAGGATTGATGATGATGTGGTGATATTGATGGTGTTGAAAAATTAGTGATGGTGATTAATATTGATTATGTTAAATTTTGGTTTCATGATATTCATTATCATGATGTTGATGATTTTGATAATTTATGGATTCAATATCAACGACTTGATTAAGTTTCGGGTTTTGAAAAAAATTAATGATATGTGTTTACAAAATATTCAATGTCGATGTTAGTTGACTAATGATGTTAGGTTGGTAATGATGATTTGGATGAAGGTTAAGAAATAGAATATATCTTCAATCAATGTTTTGATTTTGCATAATAATGCATATGGAAATTATTTACAACCATGATAATAAACATTAGCTAAATAATTCCATGATATTTTCTAATGTAGTTTAGATAACAAATTTATATTGGTCATGGTGTTACTTGATTTTTCTTTGTATATGTTAGGAGTTTATGTATAAAGTATTGGTATTGCGTTTTTCGGGCCAAGAGAGTAACTACACAAACTATTGTGTTTTTTCATTAAGAATGGATATATACAAGGAGAGGGAGACTATTGGGATTCATCTCCCAATGTCTCTTCATCTTCCAATTTCCTTTATTTTTATATTTACAATATTTACATGGATTTTCCTAATCCCAAAGATTATATGTCAACATTCCTCCCCTTAATCTAAAGGGATGTTGGTGAGTCCAAGAATCATTCTAAATCTTTCAAACTTTCCTCTTCCAAGCACTTTCATGAAGATGTCTGCAATCTATTCAATTGTGGAACAATGTCGTAAATGGATAGTGTTTGCTTCAACATGATGTCGAATCAGATGATACATTGTATTGATGTGATTGGTTCGATCATGAAACTTTGGGTTCTTGGAAAACTTTATTGCAAAAGTGTTATCAATCAAAAGAGGAGTTGAATGCACCTATTTCTCTTGCAAATATCCATAATTTTCCTGAGCCACATAGTTTCCTTCATTGCTTCAGCTGCTACCACATATTCAACCTCAATTGTGGAATATGTTGGAACAAATGGTTGGCGTGACCATTCAACATGACCATTGGTGTTATTTTAATGCAAAAAGATTTATTATGGAATGTGATTCCTCAAGAAATTCCATTGGTGTTATTTTAATGCAAAAACGAAGACCTGTTCTTTTGTAAGTCTTCCAATCAAGGGAAAGTATTTACACACACCTATATCTGAAAAGGAAATGTTGGTAATACTACTTTCTCTGAATAAATGATTCCCTTACCTAATGGGAAGACACTTAAAGGTAAATATGTATCATTATAGTCTTAAATACTTCTTGGAAAAAAGATTATCTTTAGAAGAGTAGCAAAAATGGGTCATAATGATGTTGGGTATGGCTTTGAAATTATCTAATAAAAGGGAAGAAAAATGTAGTTATAGATTCATGCTCAAGAAGATATGAGGATGTGGAAGCATTTATTTGTTCCATTTCTATTATCCAACCTTATTGGATAACTAAAGCAAGGTATGAATGGAAGAATGACGAAGAGGTGTGGACACTCGTTAAAAAATTGTAGTAAGATCCCAGTGCATCTGATGCATTTATCTGGAAAAATTATTCACTATGGTACCAATATCACTTATATCTATGTAAGAACTCCAAAATTAAACAAAAGGTTCTTTTGGAATTGCACACCTCTCCAATAGGTGGGAACTCAATATTTTTAAAAACTTACCACAGGGTCAAGAAGGAATTTTTTTGGGATGGCCTTAAATCTGATATTCTGAATTTTGTGGCAGAACGTTTGGTTTGCCAACAAAAGAAAGTTGATACAATTAAGACCCCAGATCTTTTACAACCATTATTCATTCCAAGTCAGCATTGGGAGGAGGTATCAATGGATTTTATCACAGGTTTACCCAAGTGTGAAGGAAAAAAGTGTCATCATGTTGGTAATTGATAGACTTACCATGTATGCACATTTTTGTGCACTATCTCATCCTTTCAAAGGCAATACAATCACTACTAGATTTGTGGAAACAATCCAAAAGCTACATGGAAACCCAAATATTATTGTAAGTGACAAATATCCCATTTTCACTACGACTTTTTGGACATAATTATTTTCTTGTCTTGGTATTCAATTAGATAGCTCATCTTATCATCCTCAATATGATAGGAAAATTGACATAGTGACCAAATGTTTGGAAGGATATCTTCATTGCTTTTTATCTGATAAACAAAAACTATGGGTCAAGTGGTTACCTCTAGTAGAATGGTGGTATAACACTTCCTTCCATACAACAGCAAAAATGAACCCATTTATGGAGCTTTATGGATATCATCCACCATCCATCAAATATTATTTAAGAAACAATTCTAAGGTTCAAGCAATGGAAGATCACATCGAGCATAAAAAAAAAGTTCTCCAACTCTTAAAGGATAACATAACTCTAGCGCATAATCGAATGAAACAACAGACATATCAACATTATAGTGAGAGAATTTTTGATGTGGGTAATTGAGTATTTTTACGGTTATAACCATACAAAAAAATGTCCCTCAATCAAGCTAAGAAGGTTAATAATTTATCACCCAAATACTATGGCATGGCCCTTACAGGGTGTTTCAAAATATTGGTACTATTACATACAAATTTGAGTTGCCCGTGTCTTCACAAATACAACCACTTTTCCACGTTTCATGCTACCCCTCAAATTTATATTTAATATTTCTTTATCATGACATAGTACATCTTATTAACATTTAGAAAATTATTCATTCCACTCCATATGACATTATATTTGATTATCACTAAATTATAAATCATAAAAACATAACCTTTCATATAATCCTTTACTATTTTATACACATAACATATTAACAACATTTCACAATTATTTAATCTTCAATAAATTTAATAAATTCATCAATAATTTTTTAAATGTTATTCATTCCACCCCACATGACATTATATTTAATTATCATTAAATTATAAATAAATAAAACATAACCTTTCATATAATCCTTTACTATTTTATACACATCTTAACATATTAAAAACACTTCCCAATTATTTAATCTTCCATAAATTCATCAATAAAACAATAAATCACACACTTTGCAATTTTATTTATAAAATCTTTTTCTCTTACCGTTTTCACGTCCACCACTTTTCAACCCTATATTCCTATTTATTATTAACTTTGGCATGATCAGTTTTCCACATTCTCTCTATATCCTAAGATGAACCATAATTGGCAGTTGTTGATAATATAATATCAACTCTATATCCTAAAGATGAACCATAATTGGCAGTTGTTGATAATATAATACAACAAATGTGATGGATCGAGAAAGAGATTTGCAACAAGATAATAATCATAAAAACATGAAATCTAAAATCATAAACCTACACGGAAGGGACATATTAAGAGAAGTTCGGACTTTGGAACAAACTAAAGTACTTATCACCAAAAAGAAAATTGATCTTACCTTCTTAAAACGTTGCAGAGATTCTTCCACCATTCCCACCTTTGTTAGAATCAATCGCTCTCTCAGAAATCATAAAATTAAGCATACCTTCACCAAGGCGAGCATGGCGTTGTTGAGCAGTGAAATCAAACGAATTAGAGTTTTGATTTGATATCTCGGAAGGCATTTTATTTACACACATCTCTGGCCAACCAGATTAATTCAATATTATGGACTGAAATTGATTCCACCTTAGCCCTCAAAGCTCTAAGAATTGATGAATTAACCTGTAAGAAACAAACGCAAAAATTTTCTAAACTTTTTAACCAAAAGAATACTAATTATTCACTCCATTTTGTTTCAGTAACCAATTTTGATTCATTGAACAATAATTTTTCTCCAAACTCTAGAATAATTCCCGCTTGGAAAATATTTTTAATTCTATCATTTGCTATCAATCGATTTCCAACAATCGTTTCAATCATCTCGTATCAAATTTTGGAAATAACGTTATGATGATTAACACAATTAATATTTTTGTATCACCACATTCGGAAAACTTAACTACATCCACACCCCAGGGTAGCTCATCTCCTTCCTTCCACTCGTTGTCCTCCCGCACGCTATCATACCTTAAACCTAAGACAACAAACTCCACGTTATCGTTCCTTAAACCTGAGACTGCAAACACCCCCGCACTCACGCCTCAAGATGGAAATTATACCTCCTCCCAATCGTTGTCCTCCCAAAGGCTATCGTGCCTCTCACAGGTTCCTCCTCCTACCTGCAATGCCCACGATTTTTATTCGCACGCTAATAGAGCTGAACCAAATACGCAGTCCAATATTTCAATAGAAATCACACCTACTGAAAACATTATTAATCCTTCCACCCTAGCATTATTCGATAACAAATATCCCTACTCTAAACGTCGTTCTCCCATGGGCTATCGTGCCTCTCACGTGTCTCTCTTTCACCCTTCAATGCTCACAATTTTTATCACCTCACTCCCTCACCTGCATGTTGATTTTTGTGTAGCTTGGGAGGTACTCCAAGCCCTAGTGTTAGAGGGTTGGAGGTAAAAACTCCACAAGTAGGCTTGTGGGCTTAGAACCCAAGCCTGAGGTTTTTCACCCATAGATGTTTGGGCCAAAACCGTGATACATTTCCGACATGTGATGGATAAGGATGATATTTTTTAGTGAGACGATTCTAACGCAATAAGAATCATCCTATTCTGAGTTGTTGTTGAAGAGTTATGAATTTTTTGAGTTATATGATGGAGTTTTCACACGTGTTAAGGTCGGCTTGGTGTTAAGGTTACTTGACTAGTTGTGGAAGCCCCTAAATTATGACGTTATGGAGCCCCTAATTTGTGTATAAATAGAGGGTGAAGGCAAGGAATTTGAGTATCTAATAGTGCAATGCAAGAGCTCCTTGGAGGATAAAAGAAACTCGATCTAAGGAGCAAGGGCATTTTGTTTTGGGCTGTAGGACTAGGGCAACTTCAATGTGGAAAAGGAGGAAGCATGGAGCCTTCTAGGCATTGGTTGAATGGAATAATACTCTTGCATGGAGGCCAATTGGGAGAGGGCTAGACACAGGTTTGTTGGGAAGCAATAGGAGGTAAGGAAACTTTTTTTTGGTTGGTTGTAGGTGACAGAAAGTCACTGTGGTAGGTCGTAAGCCTAACCGATCTAAAATAGGGGCTATGTATGGAGGTTTTGTGGAATATTTGTTCCCATAACAACAACCGAGAAGCAGAGGACCCTTCCTTGATGATGCCGCAGTGATTGTGTGCAGTTTCAGTGATTGGTTAAGGGTTGATGCAGCAAGCTAAGAAGCCCTAACCAGTCACAATCTTAAAAGCAACATAACAACAAACTTAGAGAAGAAAATTGTCTTATGTTGGGTCATTGTTTTGACCAGACTTGGATTGGTTGATGACAAGATGTAGGAGGCCTTAAGAGCTATTTGGAGGATCCTAACAAGCACTGTTAAGGAGCCCCTAGTAGGCAACCAAGGTGATAGCAGGCACATCAGTCCAAAAGTGAAGAGAGGTATGTATTAATGATGAGTTTCATGTTAGGGATGTAGTGTTTAGATTGGACACGTGTTGGATGACTATGGAAGCTAGAAGAAAAGGTTTCTTAGTGGGCAGATGCTACAGTAGGAATCTTAAACACCTAGGAAAGAGGACAACAACAGAAGCAGTTGTGGATGGCCTCATGTATGATAATTTGATGGTGTCTTAGGTGAGGACATATTGATGAGCTTATATTTGTGCAATAGCTCCTCTATTGCAGAATCAAAGGGTAGTTGATGAGAAGTCTGTGGGCAACCATGAGGGTCTCCTAAGTATAGGGATACCCTAACTAGGTGAAAATTCTACAACGTGGACTTGCTCACTCGTGGACTATTGGAGGGAAGCGTGAGAGTGGACCTAGTGTGGATGTGATTGGACACTTATGGTCTATTGGAGGACAATGCAATAGTGTCCAAGTTGGAGCTCAATGAGAAACACCTTAATGGACAAAGGTAGTTGTGAGAGAGGTAGTTATTGAGCTCAAGGTTCTGATCAACCAGGAGATTTTTTAAAGCCTGAGACTTGTGTGTGGAGAAGGACTTCTACAAAAAATGATGGGAAGTCCTCCTAGCCTTTGTTCATTGTGGGAGATGGACATCTTGCAGTAATATGTGGAAGCCCTTCGCGCCCTATGTTGGTCTTCTTTGGTGCAACATAGGAAGACTATAGTGGGCTAAAGTTCCCGAGTAGCTGAGGAGCAATAGTGGGAAGATTGAGAGTTGTTCACAAGTGGAGATTCAAAATACTTGACAAGAGTCTCAATGTGTTGATGCATTGATGGACAAACAATCAACTAGTGAGTAGATTGGTTTGTCGAGATTCAGCGACTAGATGGACGGAGCTATAGATCAGGAGCCGAAGGACCGAGAAGGTATGTGGTATGACCAAGGGAAGTTGAGAGAGTCGAATTCATCATCAATATGGTCAGTGTATCTTGTTGAGGGAATATTGGTCGTCAATGGAATGACACAAAGCCCCTGTTTGTATTCTTGAACTAAAGGATGTATGAGGGCCATTATCCCTCATACAGGAGCCCTTGACTATTGTATTATGTTGTTTAACATAATGAAGATTGAGTTGAAAATTGTAAAAATTTGTTTATATTCTGTGCATATGTGTTTTTTACTATTGTTTATATTCCACTGTGCAAAGTCGTATCATTGTGATTCTTGGTTTAGTAGCGTTAGATATTTTAAGATCCTATCCTAGAACCAAGGTCATGGAAATTCATTGTGGAGTCCAGTAAGTCAACTAAGATCACACCTACAGAAATTGTTAATAACCATTCTCCTTCATCCCTTATGTTGTCTTCATTTACCCATGTTTCTCACACACCTATGAATCAAAGTGTAGAGCTAACTTCAGATTCCCTCAATATGAGGAAAAGACAATCATCAAAATCGATTAATTGAATCTCATACTCATAATTATAAATAGGCTTGTATTCTTCTCCCTCCCTTAAACCAATCATTAATCCCCCCTCCTACAAACAATTTGATTATCAATCTAACTAACATCGAATTAATTTCTATTGTCATTAATCTTTTAAATAAAGGGTTAAATTTCGCCATGGCTCCCAGAAAAATTCCAATTAAGGATAGCATATGCACAACTGGGTATGGAATTAAAGACATACCTGAGAATATCAAAGAGCATACCAAACAATATTGCTCCGTTATCTTGAGAAAATCCAAATCCCCACCAAAAAGTAACATTAGCAAGGAAGAATACCTCGCTCTAAAATCACTAAAATCTAACCTTGACAATGTTGTTTTAAAACCAGACAAGGGAGGGGCTATTGTGATCATGAATAAAAAAGGCTATAATGATAAAATCATAGACCATCTCAACAACAATGGATGCTATAAAAAGTTAAACAAAAATCCTACAAATAAAATTACTAAGGAAGTATGCAACATGGTAAAAGCTAGTAAAATTCGAGAAAGCAAGAACCTGATATAAAGTTATCCTTATACCCTGAGAATTTATGGAGCTCCTAAGATTCAAAAATAAGGGATCCCAATTAGATGTATAGTGAACACTATTGGTGGACATACTTATCATCTTGTCAAACACCTAGCCAAGAAACTAAAACCCTTAGTTGGAAACACGGGTTCATTTGTAAAATATTCCACTCATTTCATCAATGAAATTAAGAACATCAAGCTCAATAAAAATCACATTCTTGTTAGTTTTGATGTCACATCACTTTATACCAACATACCTTTTGATGCAACAATGGAGGTGTTACGTAAATTAACTTAAACCTGACAAATGCAAACTCGTTGAATTGTGCCTAAGATGTACTTTCTTCAGTTTCAATGGTATATCCTCTTTCACCCATTATTTCCAGTTTAATCATGGAGGATTTTAAAATCAATGCCCTAAAATATGCCTCTTTAAAACCTAAATTATGGAAAAGGTTTTTAGATGACACCTTCATCATATGGCCTCATGGTCACAACACATTAGAAAATTTTAAACAACACTTGAATAGTCTTTATTCATCCATCAAATTCACCATGGAAGTTGAAGTTAATGATAGCCTTCATTTTTTGGATATCCTCATTACTTAAAACCATGATGGTTCTATATCCCACCAAGTATACCAAAAAAAGACACATACTGAGCAATATCTTCATGCCACCTCTCACCACCACCCCACCCAAAAATTAGGAGCTCTAAACACTCTAGCAACAAGAGTTGTTAGAATCTCTAATAAAGAAAACTTGGAAAAAGAAAAATCACACCTCATAAATGTATCCCTGAGATACAAAAGACATCAAGCTATCAAGGCTATTAGAAATGCTAACAAAGAAACTTATAAAAATAAGAACATGTATAACTTTGTTGGCAAAGTGAACCTTCCATACATCCTTGGGACCACTAATAATAGTGCCCACATCCTGAAAACAAATAATATTTTAACCATCTTCAAACCTTTAAATACCATTCATAGTTGTCTCAAGTAAGTCAAATATCACATTGACCCTAAATGCCAAAAATGTGTTTATTTAATTCCATGCTCATGTGGGGTTCCATATGTTGGAGAGATTGGTCTATCTATCAAAACTAAAATCCAAGAAAATTCGCTGACATTAAAAATAATCGCTCAAAAAACTCAGCTCTTACAGAACATTCCAATAAAACCAAACATCAAATTTGCATCGAAAACACTTGCATCCTTGATAAAATTGACCACTACTTCCACAAAAATTTTAGAGAGGCTATAGAAATATATAAACACCTGAAAAAACTAAATAGGGATGAAGGTTGGATTATAAGTAAAAATTGGATTCTAACCTTAGCCTCCAAAACTATATCTTCCCAAAACCCCTCCCTTTAATTATCCCCTTAATCAATTAGCTTATGCTAAAATTTATATTTAATATTTCTTTATCATGACATAATACATTTTTCATCCTAAAAATTACATCAATACTAACACCTTATTAACCTTTAGAAAATTATTCTTTCCACTCGATGTGACATTATATTTAATTATCATTAAATTATAAATCATAAAAACATAACCTTTCATATAATCCTTTACTATTTTATACACATCTTAACATATTAAAAACACTTCACAATTATTTAATGTTCAATTAATTTAATAAATTCATCAATAATTTTCTAAATGTTATTCATTCCACTCCCTATGACATTAGATTTAATTATCATTAAATTATAAATAGAAAAACATAACCTTTGATATAATCCTTTACTATTTTATACACATCTTCACATATTAAAAACACTTCACAATTATTTATTCAATAAATTCATCAATAAAAGATTAAATCACACAATTTTACAAATTTATTTGTAGAATCTTTTTTCTCTTAGGGTTTTCATTGTCGGCCAATTTTCAACCCTATATTCCTATTTATTATTAACCTTGGTACGATTAGTTTTCCACATTTTATCTACATCCTAAAGATGAACCACAGTTGGGGGTTCGAAATGTCGATCATCTAATACAACAAATGCGATGGATCCGAAAAGAGATTTGCAACAAGATAATAATCGCAGAAACATGAAATCTAAAATCATAAACCTACACGAAAGGGACATATTAAGAGAAGTTCGCACTTTGGAATGAACCAGAGTGCTTATCACGAAAAGGAAAATTTATCTTACCTTCTTAAAACGCTGCAGAGATTCTTCCATCATTCCCATCTTTGTCATAATCAATCACTCTCTCAAAAAAATCATAAAAATAAGCATATCTTCACCAAAGCGAGCATGGCGTTGTTGAGCAGTGAAATCAAACGAATTAGAGTTGAACTTGATGTGATATCTCAGAAGTCATTTTATTTACACACATCTCTGGCCAACCAAATTAATCCAATATTATGGACTGAAATTGGTTCTGCCTTCGCCCTAAAATCTCTAATAATTGAAGAATTGACCTGCAAGAAATAGAGGTAGAAATTTTCTAAACTTTTTAACCAAAATAATAATAATTATTCACTCCATTCTCTCTTAGTAACCAATTTTAATTTGTTTAACAATAATTTTTCTCCAAACTCTAGAATCATTCTTGCTCAAAAAATATTTTTAAATTCTATCATTTTCCAGCAATCGATTTCCAACAATCGTTTCAATCCTCCTGTATCAAATTCTGGAAATAACGTCATTATGGTTGATACAATTAATATTTCTATATCACCACAGTTTGCAAACTTAACTACATCCACACCATAGGGTATCATGTCTCCTTCTTTCCACTTTTTGTCCTCCTACATGCTATTGTAGCTTGAACCTGAAACAACAAACTCCATGCTATCATTCCTTAACCCTAAGACTGCAACTACCACTGTATTCACGCCTCAAGATGAAAATTCTACCTCCTCCCAAATATTTTCCTCCCAATCGTTGTCCTCCGAAAGGCCATCGTGCATCTCACAGGTTCCTCCTTCTACCTGCAATGCCTACAATTTTATTCACACACTAATAACACTCAACCAAATATGCAGTCTAGTATTTCAACAATAATTTCACCTACTGAAAATGTTATTAATCCTTCCTCCCTGGCATTATTCGATAACAAATCTCCCTCCTCCCAAATGTTTCCCCCCGCAAGCTATCATGCCTCTCACGTGTCCCTCTTCCCACTTCAATGCTCATGATTTTATCACCTCGCTCCACTAGCTACGTACTCCAGTAAATCAACTGAGATCACACCTACATAAATTTCTAATACCTATTCTCCTTCATCCCTTACATCTCCTTCACTTACAGTCACACAATATTTTTTCACAGCTCCTTCACTTCCCTGTGACACACCCAAAAGTGCCTGAAACATGACCATCATGCAGCATACTCATTCATATATGCAGCTCAGATTGTCCCTAAAACATTGATTAGAAAATGCCTTGAGCTTCCCTTGAAGGAAATAACTCTAAAACCCTAATTTGAGAATCATCGCTCTTATGAGACTAAAAACCATGACGGTCGCGTATTGCACTATACTAGACCCATGATGGCATCGCTTTTTTTGCTCGTATACTCGTGATGATCCCAAAAAGGCAATTTTCCGCAAGAGGATGAGAAGCTTTATGATCTAGAAACTTCCAGAGTGGTGAGCTAGAGGTTGTTCGGCGTAGATGAGGTCGAGTTCTCCCAACTTGGCCTCTTGGTCTTATCCATATGAGCTACCTCGTTGAGATGAGGGCCTACTCCTATATTTGGAGAGATCCTAACTCCCTTTCCCTTCCTATATATTCATCATCTCCCATTCCCAAATGATTGGTCTTTGTCTATTTGCAACATTATGTTAAGGTTGTGCCTATATGCTACTCATTTGGCTTGGAGAGCTTAGCTTGGACGTGGACATTCATTCAAGGAGAGCCTATTGACATCAAGGCTTGGTTGTATGCTTCCTCCTTTATTCTATTAATATACAACTGCTAGTTCATTTTCCACAAATGTGTATGTTTATGTATCATTTTTCTTAACACTCCTTGATCTGTTAAGTAGGTTACTTTTGAAAGTGTCCAGTAGATTGTCACGTAGGTTGTTAGTCCCACTCATTGGTCTAGAGGTATCATTTCTGTCTGCAGAGAGGATTTACCTAAAAAACAAAATGGTGATTCCTCTGGGGAAGCTATAAACCTTTCCATTCAATCCCTCACCTTGAATTTATGATGTGTTTGACCAACCGTCAATTTTATAGCTTCTTTTCTTTTCTATAACTATTTTCACTTGTTGGTGATTACTTGAGGACATCGATTTTTGACTGGTTTTAAAGATTTTTATTTTTCCTTCATTTTTCTTGCATGTCGCGGGTTTGCCTCTCACAATCCTGATATCATCACTGATTCTTTAATTACAACCATGATTATCATGCTTTCCTTTAACAGACACGATGATCTCAGAGTATAAGAGACAATAGGGTTTTTCTTCTTGTCCTCAGTGTTTTTGTCCTTTATTAGTGAGTTTCCAGAGTGTATATGGTGTGTTTGTCCTAATTATCATGCTTGATTGACTGCAATTGTCTCTTGATTTAGTTTTTGTTTGTTTCAGGCTTGTTTTCTTCTTATGGTTTCTAGGGTTTCTAGGGTTTCTAGCTTACCCTCCACTCATTGATTGATCTGCCTCTCAGGGATTGATCATTCTAGTTCAAGAGTCTTTTGTATCAGAACATCTTTTACAATTTGAAATTTTTTTCATTGGTGTCGAATCATATTGATGCTTTGAAGATCATTTTACATCCATTCTCAAGCATAGATCATAAATTGTTTGCTTTAGTTGATTTCAAAGAAAGTGCTTGTTATCATTCTTATGTTTTGAAAAGTGAAAGTGTTTATCGTTTGAGTATTTTCAAGACGTTTCTTGCATTCAAATCATAAAGTGAAAGAGATTTTCATGATTTGTGAATTTCTTGTTTTTCCCTTTACTTTTTGCATTCATTTGCATTGATTGAATTAAAGTGAAAGGAAAATCATTTTCACATCTTTAGTGAAAAGAAAAAGATTTTCATTTCTACGACATTGCATTTTTTAGTAGGATGAAATATTAGATTACATTTGTTACATATTGCATTGAAAAGAATTGTGTTGATGATTTTTAGATTGTTTGATGCATTGATTGGTGGTTTCTCTTCCTTTGTTAGAATAACCTTCATCGAATGAAAAGTTTCATTTTCATCATTTAGTTGCATTCTAGGAACAAGTGACATCGTTGAGCCCTCAAAACTGAAACTTAATTCAAGATTAACTTAAAATTTACCTCAATTAACCTAAGGAGAATTTTTCACTTAACACAAATATCTAGAGGTCTAGGCTAGAGACGTGTTTTGATGTCTTAAAACATAGCAACTATCATTAACTTCCTATAATGTATTCCGGGGGTGAAATATCGTCCCAGTATGGAAGTATATAGAAGGTTCTTCAGTGTTTTCGGGTATATCGGAGGCACTTAAGTATGAAAAGTATATATGGATGCTCTCATCGAACGATTCTGCATTAGACAATGCTAACACGAACTTGTGCTCCCCATACCATCACGTATATATTGGGAGACCCCATTAGGTTCCTATCCTTTAGCCATAGGTAACCGAGTCAGCCACCTTGTAAACATGATACACCGAATATAGCATTTGGGGAGATTGGTCATCATACATTAAGTCCCTGGCTTTGGCTGAGGTGTATATTGTGGTTGATGGATACTTGGTAAACCCTATTGTCTAGATTTTACCCATTTTGATTTATTTGTTATTTCTTGTCAATAAAATTAATTTCCAACGATAACATTTCAAACCTATGCAGTTGATTCTTGGCCCAATATTGAGTAAATCCTTGTAAATTTTAATTTTAATCAGCCCTCAACAAATCTCCTCTCCTTTTTTTGTTCTTGGGAGAAAGTCATTTTGGCCAAACCATTGAGTTCACCCCAAAGTTCCCCTTTGTTGTCTTATACTGGAGGGTCTTCACAAGGAGTTCATCCAGAACTTCCTCAATCACTTAAAGCTCAAGGATTTGAACTTAGGATTGTCCAAAGCATCCAACCCCTTACTTCTCGTCCACCACCTTCGAATTCCTTCTCACCTCAAGAATCTGACCCAAAAACCCCTGAGAGTCCACAGAGGTTTGTCTTATATCCACCGAGTCTATTATTTGATCATGTTGTGATATCTCCTCAACGTCCTTACAATCCTTACGATCAACCTAGTGTTCCTTTGGAGTTATCTCCCCATACATCTCAGGTTCCTCCTCGTCAATTGTTTTCACTGATGGATTCAAAAGGTGAGATCTCGACCTTTCCTCTAGGTCATTCAGAAGTTTCCACTACTCATACTCCTTATGCTGATGATGAACAAGGGTATGAATTTCCTCCAGAAGGCTTTCCTTTTATGGGAAGAGTCCCATCTCACACACTTTACTTTCCTTTTATAGGAAGAGTCCTTTTATGGTATGAACTCCTAGTGCTTCATCTTTGTATCAAAATCCTATTTGGTCTTCAAATTCCATGCCTACTACTGGTCTGTTTATTCCAAATGTGACCTCTCAAATTCCTATACAAATTGTTGTCACATCAATTCTCATTCAACCTATGATTCCATCGTAACCTGTATTGTAATTTCAACATTCCATTCCAGTACAACCGATTGTTTCAGGTCAGGCTTCCATAGTTCTTCCATCCCTCCGTCAAGTGGACATAATGTACCATCGCCAGGGAGGGGGGGGGGAATCCGAACATTCCTCTTGTGTTAGGTGGAACCCATGTGAGTGGATCACAAACTCACATGGTTGGAGTCAATCAACCTTATTTTGGTGGTATTCCTAACCCTGTTGGTCCATCTGGGTCAGGTAATATCCAGTATCAACAACCTTACATGGCTCAAATTCATCCCCAATAGGATTATGTCCCATTTGGTTTGCAAGCTTTGGTCAATCCACCTTACATTCCACAAGCAAGGACCTATGTCCAACCTGATCAATCCACTATTCCTGGTGGATATGGTCAGAGTCAATTCAAAAATTACTAATATCCACAGGGTATACCCAAAGGAACTATCCAACAACCCTTGTAGTAGCAACGACAACCGTTATAGTAGCAAGGGCAACCTTTGCAGTAGTATCAACGACCTTTGTAGCAACAAACGTAGTTTGTTCAACAACATACTCAACCTTTGTATCCACAAGGCTAACCTTTGCAGTAGCAAGGTCAACCTTTGCAGCAGCAAGGGCAACCTTTGTAGAAGAAAGGTCAACCTCTGCAGCAAGCTCATCTTCTATGAACAAGGTCAACCCTTACAGACACAAGGTCAATGTCTATAGTAGTAGGGTCAATCTCTTCAGATCTTGGGTCAACAGGTACAACAACCTTACAATCCAACGGCCTATGGTAGGTCAATATCAAACCTACCCTTGACAAAATCTACCTTATGGTCAAGGTATCCCTCAGTGGGGGAAATATCAAGTTCCATGTGGTCAAAATCTTCCACTGTGGGGTAGAATCCTTACCAGCAAGGTTGGAACCCATATTTTGGGCCTCCTTAAAGGCCTTACATGTCGTTTAATCCACAATTGCTATTTTTAGCCACATTGGAGATGTCGGCATCGCCTCATCAAATTCGAGATTCTTGATGAGTTGTTAACTAAATGGTTCACAAAATCATTCGTAAACAAAATTGCTAAATATGGGTGGTTCTGTTACCGAGGACCAAGCTATTTCTCGTGCTCATTATTTAGACTTAGTCTATTCCCAATCTGGCATGTTATATGAGATGTTTCTTGATGCTACAAGACCACCTTCGAATGCAACTCTTCAAAGTCTCTTAATGTACCACCTGTTGATGGTATAATTGGATCAGTGTCCCAGACCTCCACTAAGACTTCTTTGAAGCAAAAGTCTGTTTCAGATAATGGTTCCAACCATCCTTTGAAAAATTTGTCAAATCCTGGTAAAACCTCCGAGGTCCATGCCATTCAGTCTATTGTGGCAGATAAGGCTTCGAAAGGTAAGAAAAGGGGTAAAGATAAAGCCAAATCTGATACCTAGAAATAGGATCCATCCAAATCATCTGTTGATGATGCTTCTAAACGAAAGTCGAAATGAAGTTAACCATTTATTGAAAGGGACTCCAACTATTTTGAAAGAACCATTTTCATCTCAGTAGACGCAGTTGGTAGACTGGTCGCAATCCTCTGTCTCCTCTGGTTCTCAAGTTTTCATGGTGCAAGGTTCATTGCCTATTCCTATTGCTACTTGATCGAAGGACTATCAAACTCCATAGGAGAAGATACTGTAGAAAGAAGTCATTGATATACCTTATACTTCCACTCCACCCAGTTCTGGTCTACTCCATATTGAGCAACCTAACAGTGAATCCGTAATCCGACCACCTCCAAAAGGTGTGCTTCGGAAATCATCTTATAATCTGAATGCTAGAGTTGCAAAGCATTATAATATAGTCGAAGATTTAGCTCACGCACCTTTAGTAATGTCTACTTTGGAATTTATCCAAACATGTCCAACACAAAGGAAATCATTGTTGTCTGCTATAGGTTCTATTGATCCTTCTGATTCGAGTTTAATTACTTTCGATCTTGAAAACAATGTTCCTTATCTTCCTCATCAGATTGCTTTTTTGATTCAAGTTATTATTAAAGGAAAGATGATCCATTAGACTATTATTGATCAAGGTGCTTCCACCTACATCATGTCTATTTCATCTTGGAAAGCCATTGGCTCTCCTCCCTTTAAACAGTCCCCAACACTTTGGAGGCCTTTGATGGTAGAGGCTCCCGACCGTATGGTATTCTCACAAATTTTCCTATCAAGTTGGAAGGAAATATTGTTGAGCTAGAAGTGGAAGCTGTAGATGTGAATCTCAATTATAGCCTTCTTCTCGAGTGAAGTTGGACCCACACTATGTTTTGTGTGGTTTCTTTTTTGTTCTGGGTGCTTTTTTTCCCTCTTGAAGGAAAAATTGTCACCATCGACCAACTGTCTTTTTTCTTTTCCAGTACATCAAAAAACAATGTCCCATATGTGGGAAATACCAAAATTTCTTATGAGAGTATGGGGGCATCTCTTTTTAAAGATTATTCTTTAATGGGTACTGTTAGCACCTAAATCTGCCTTGGGCTGAAGGAAGGCAAAATTCAGGGTAACCACAAACCAAGCTCAGTCTGGTAGCTAGCCCTACCAGAACAGGAGAGGGCTCTCTCCAAGTCACACTCAGTGAATAGATAAATGAAATGGCTTGAGATGACTTATAGTGAAATATTTATCTTAGGCTAGTAAGTGAATATGGATACAAGAAGTGATTTTTATGAATGACTGTGTTTCTGGGATGGTATGGGACCAGTGGACCTCAATAAACAAAGAATTTAATACAAAGGCACAGATTACTTCGTGAGGCAAGATAGGCGGAAAGCCTAGCAATTTAGTTTAAGATAGCACGGAATGGAGAGAAAGCTTAGGAGGGTGAAAAGGGCATGGACCACATGAATCCTTTTCAATAGAAGAAAGAACACTGAACATGAAATTTTCCCATAGGCAGAGCAATAAAATTGAATTCTACCTTATCTAACTTAGAAAATTTCACTGGAAATGAATATGAAAAGAACTATGAAACATAACAAGATACATATGAAACATAAGAGACACATTTTCTACACTCACACCACATGAATCTCATGAAACAGAGTCGCTGCCTTTCATTAATCCTCTATAAAAATATACAATGAAGAAACAAAGTTTCTTTCCCACAGTCTCCCAGAAGTTACAAGCCAACAAACCCTTTGCAAATAGTTTACATACAATATATAGAATGTGCCATGAAGAGATAGAACGCCCAAGGATTGGGGAGTTACTCGAATCATTACAAAATGAAGGTGGAGAGCCAAACATCAGCTACAGGTGCAGCGTCACAAACATGACAAATGGCTTGGGTGATTGTTTGCCTTCCTTTGCCACTTGGGTAGAAGCCCATATGGAGTGAAAATAATTTAAAAGCTACCTTTGGTGCCGAAAAAGTGAAGTGTAGATGAGAGGGCCCACTTATGAAAAGTCGCGAATCGAAATTTCGTGAAACAGAGGTGAAATTGGCCTTTTTTCCTATATGCGCCGTGCCACTTTGGGGCCAGTTTTGAGGCACTTGTAGGAGTCCAAAATGTGTCCAAGTGTGCTTGTTAGAAAGCCTATTCTGTCTACTTTCCAACCCAAGTGGAATTTTTGAATTTGGTGCTCATTTGCCCCTCCAAATATTCATTCTCCCAAGACTGCTTCTTGTGTATCAAAATAGGGGCAGTGAAGCCATTTTTTGGGTGTTTTTGACCTCCTGGAGACTCAAATCATGCCCAAATTTCTTGCCCGAGTGCTAGTAGTCATGATTTTTCCTGCTGAATCCAAAAATGCAAACTATTTCTCATTTGGAGCTCTCAATCCTACGCATCGCGCCAGTGGCGCGGCGCACAGGGAGAAAAAACCTGTGTTTGTGACCAAAAATTTCCATGTGACCAAAATTGTCCCAAATTTCTTGAAATTTGGGATGGAGGTTCTCTAAGAGGCACTATGCTAGGCAAAAAAGCTTCAGCCAAGATTCAAAGCCGATCTTTCTCTTTTGCCTCTTTTGCCTCTTTTGTTGCTCTGCTCAATTTAGCCTTCAAGCTCCTTATCTGGGCCTTTGCACTCATGTTCTGTGCCCTGTAATGACAAGCCATCCTCCTCAATATGGTTTTGTCTCTTTTGGCCTTCTCTAGCAGTCTCTCTAGGTGGATATTGATCCGCTCTAGCCATGAATCACGGTCATTGTTGATCTCTTGCTCCAAGGTAGTGAGCTCGATCCTCCTTTGTTGGGCAGCTTGTGGATTTTCACAGATGCTTTGCAGCTCCATGATCACATGCTGGTCCTCAAGTTGCTTGTTCCTCTACTCCAGATACTTGATTATCCATCTGGCCCTCTCCACATTGAGTGATAAGTCTTGGATCTCCATGTTCTGCTCCTAAATGGTCATCCTGAGTTTGGCATTCTCCGCCTCTGCGTCATCATCCTGAATAAGGATGAAATCGGCCTCCTGTTCACCCGATGGCCCCTCATCATGCACGAGCCACTTTCCCTTGTCCTGTACCTATGTTGTTGATGCCGGAAGCGAGGCCCCTTCTACCCTGGGTGGAGATAACACTCGCTTTTCTGCTGCAAACAAGTACCTACTGCCTCTCTGATATGTAACAAAAACTGGCATGGTAGTGGTCTCATGGTGCTCGTACTGATGAGAAGGACCGCCCATCTCTTGCTCTGGCTCTGATAGTACCTTTGATGTGCTGAGGAAGTCGCGGGAGATGAAGTCCTCCCAAGCAATGCCCTGCAATCCCAACTTATGATCTACCAAAGTCCGAATAAGAGAAAAGTGATACACATTGTTAAGCTGCTGCTGAGGGGTCTTATGTAGCATGAAGGTGTTCATTCTCTCTATGTTCCTGCATATGAAAAATGGGAGGTTCATCATCCTCACCCTGGTAAAGTGCATGAGCAATCGGATGTGATAGGCATATAGTCAAGAAACCTTCCCTCACAGCTGAAGTACTTCATGACCAATTTCATGAGTGGAGCATACTCATCTTTCAAGTATCTGAAGGGAAAGACTCTTGTGAGCTGACTCAAGAATCTGGCCTTGATGTAAGGCTCATAGTGTTGC
>APFE031405990.1:89012-111322 GCA_000404065.3 Pinus taeda
GATGTCTCCTGGGAGCCTGCTCTTCTGAGGATGAGTCACTTTGTGTCTCCATCTCATACTCTGATGAATGTTGTGAAGCCATGACTGCTGTGTGTACTGTACCTAGGCTGCCCTTTGATGATGGTGTGAAGCTGGGTGCCTTTTTGATATCTGTCACCAAGTGGAACAATGAAATAGGGAGTATTAGGAAGGGAGTAATATGATGGGAATAGGGGTTATAGGGAGAAGTTTGTTTAGGGATATGGAAGGGGTTTGGGTATTTTGATAGGGTAGGGTTTGGGGTTTTGACAAAGTAGGGTTTGGGGTGTTATGTTGACCAAAGAGTGGAGGGATAGGGGAGAGGGTTTAGTAGTATTTTAGGGTGGGGATAATAGGAAAAATGAGAAAGGGAGGATAGGAAAAAATGGTAGGTGAGGGGAAAATGATGGGTGAAATGGAACCTTGGCACTAACACCACACTTTGGCAACCCTAGCCCTCATGTTTTTTGGTGTTTTCTTGTGGTTGATTTTATGAATTTGGTTGCATTCAAACATCGCTATAAACTACCATATCATTTATAAAATTTGATGAACAAGTCATGTTATAGGGCCTACCTTTCACTTTGATGGGCTTCACAAAAATTTTGAGGTGATTTGGCACTGTTTCCGCCCTTGGTCTATGTGCGCCACGTGCAAAACCTAGTGCACCACGCCCTGGGTGTGCATCGCGCCCGTTGAAAACTTGAACGGAGGGTCGGATCTATGTGTGTCGTGCCCTCTGTGTGCGCCGCGCCCTCTGTGTGCGCCGCGCCCTTGAGTATATGCACTGCGCTCCTTGAAACTGCCTCCAACTCACTCAAACATGCACGATGCAGACTCAAACCCTTTGCAACATTTCTCTAAGGCTTGGATTAGCACATTGACTTTGATTGTGATGAAAACTTGTATATATAGCCTTGGAAGTGATGGGTTAAATTTTTGCTTCCTCAAAAACCCATTTTTCTAATGTTATGTTTTGACACTTTTTCACTGACTTTAAAACACACTAATTTTCACTTTCTCTTTGAAATTTTAGCTCAAACAAAGAAATTTTTGGCACTCTTTGAAGGGATTG
Organism: Pinus taeda; assembly: GCA_000404065.3. NCBI lineage: Eukaryota > Viridiplantae > Streptophyta > Pinopsida > Pinales > Pinaceae > Pinus > Pinus taeda. The sequence goes on from APFE031405990.1 coordinate 90,106, forward strand.
CACGATAGGACATTTGGCCATGGAATCCATGCCTGCACCTGAAGAAAGCAACTAACGACTTTTTTTTTTGAAAATTTTATCACAAATGACACTGTTTGACTTTTCTTCAAAACAGAGTTTTGAAGAACAGTCGAAGTCTATCCACATGACAATTAAGCTCTCTGAATCATAACTATGTAAGGGCCTCACTCTATCCTGCATGGCTTTATTGAATATGTTTAAATACCAAATTGATGAATCCCTAGACCTAAACATCGAAATTGACTTTTGTCCTTTAAAGGACCAGACCTTGACTGTCATGGACTTTAGTGATTATTGACAAAAGACCTGAGCCAACAGGAGCCAGACATGAGGGGGAATGACTAGCATGACCTTCTCTGTCAGATTATGGCATGTCCCTAGCGGAATGTAGCTGGGTGAATGGAGCGGGACACCTAAAAATGAAATGCATAAAGAGTTTTGATCTCTGACGGAGGACTGACCAGACCGACTCTAACATTGGCTCCAATGGGGGATGGTAGCTCCTTGGAGGTGCCAAGAACAGCAGATCTCTGGAAGATCTAGACAGTGCTTTCGTCCATTGGGCTATGGAGTCATCATTTCGACAAATAACACAGGACTCTGACTCATTTATGAAACTGAAATGACAAAAAAAAAATTTGACTCAAACTTGACATTGAAATGACTTAGAGGCTAACTTGACCAACTCTAACTAAACTAAAGTAAAATGGTATTTACAGTGATAATGGAAGTAGCGTTAATGACTTAGAAATGGTACCGCTTGAGCAGTCGACCATTTATCGGCCCCCTGGACAATCTTCCCCGTTCATTTCCTTTAGAAGAAAGGCATTCTGCCCCCGATATGTTGCAATCTTGAAAGGACCTTTCCAGAGGTTCTCGAACTTACCATGGTTGCCTTTCTCCTCATTCCTTGCATCCCACTTCAGCACCACATCGCCCACCTGAAATTTGTCCACCTTTGCCTTTCTGTCATAAATTTTCTTGGTTTTCTCCTGCAACTTGGATGTGTTCTTGAAAACTTCTTCTCTGGTCTGCTGCAAGTTGACCATTTGATTCAACCTTCTATGCATGGGATCTTCTTCACTGCCGGCCTCCTGAAGAAGTTTGACTACCAGGGAAGCGAGACAGGTAGGAAATACTGTAGCAACTCCATAAACAAGCTCAAACGGTGACGTACCTATGGATTTCTTCTGAATGACCCGATCTGCCCAAAGCGCATTCACCAACCTCTTATGCCAGCTCTTCTTATTTATTTCCAGCAGCTTCTTGATTGTGTTGACCAATGATTTGTTTGAATATTCCGCCAATCCATTGCCTTGCAGATGATAGGCAATTGAGTGACCCAAAATGATGTGATATTTATGACAAAACTCTACCATCCTTTTTGATTTGAAAGTTGTTGCGTTATTAGTGATTAGCTTATTCGAGCAACCAAAGTGAGACAAGATGTTATTTTCAAGGAATGAAATGATTACCGCATCTGTAGCTTGTTTGGTGGGAATTGCCTCAATCCATTTTGTGAAATAGTCTGTGGCTGTGAGGATCCATCTATGCTATCCGGAAGAAGCGGGATGAATTTCACCAATGAAATCCAATCCCCATTGCTAGAAAGGGGCACTCACCTCTATGGGCTTGAGTGGTAGAGGCTGCAACTTCTGCTTTCCTTCGAAAATCTGACACTTATGACAGCGCTTGACCATCTTATATACATCAGCAAACAATGTCAGCCAATAGTACCCTGCTCTTAGAATTTTGTTTGCTGTTGAATTCCAAAAAAGGTGACCACCACAGTCTCCTTGGTGGCAGTCCTCCATGACTTTCTTTGCTTCCTTTTCCACCAAACAATTTAACAAAATGCCACCAGGATCTTTCCAATACAGTGCAGAATTAAGAATGCAAAAATTGGCAGCCTTCAACTTGAGTGTTCTCGCTTTGTTTCTAGTCATGCCAGGCGGTGGTGAAATATTTTTAAGCACATATATGATATCTTAATACCATGGAGAAAGAGAAAAAATTTCAGATACCTGAATTAACGATCCTTCCTCATCCTCATCGGACAAGGCAACGATCAGATTTATGTCCAAGACGTGCAAGTTTGGTTCAGCCATTAACTTCACCAATCCCTATCCTTTAACCAGCTTTGTAGGCTTTATTTCCACATCATATTCTAGCAAGGCTACAATCCACTTGCCTCTTCTTCCTTTCGGATCAGTCTGCACCAAAACATCTTTGACAGCAGTGTTAGGAACATAGGCCAAAATGTGAGAATGTAGAATATATACCCAGAAATCTTTCAATGCCTTCACAAGTGCAAGGGCCTGCTTCTCAATGATGTTGTACTTTAAGGCTGCATCTCTTATAGCTCTGCTGAAGAATGCGATGGGTCTTTCGTGATCCTCTCTTTTCTACAATAACACTGCTGCCATAGTATGCTCTGAAGCGAATGAAAACAATATGAAATCTTGAGTAGTCTGGGCTAACTAGAACTGGAGCTGAGGAAAGAGACAATTTGACCAAATTGAAAGATTTTTTAGCTTCCTCCATCCATTTCACTTGGCTATCCTTCTTAAGCATGTTTGTCATCTCTCTTAGGTGCTCAGCAAGATTAGGGACAAAGCGGCGTAGAAAATTCATCTTGCCATTGAATGATTGTATCTCTTTTTTATTTCGGGGCAGATCGATTTGCTAAATTGCTTGCACACATGCTGGGTCAATACGAATGCCATCCTTTGAGATAATGTGCCCGAGTATTTTGCCTTCCTCCATGGCGAACACGCTCTTCTTTGGATTCAGCGACAAGCCATATTTTCTGCACTTTTGGAAGATAGTTTTAAGATGGTACATGTGCTCTTCATCAGATTTGGAAAACACCGTCAAATCATCCAGATACACCACCAAAAAGACATCCTTCTCATTTGCAAAAGCCAAGTCCATTGCACGCTGAAATGTAGCACCTGCGTTCTTCAAACCGAAAGGCATTTTAGCGTAATGAAAGGTTCCCCATGGAGTGGTGAACGCTGTCTTGTCTCGGTCATCTTCATGGACAAAAACTTGGTTATATCCGGAATAACCATCAAGCAGTGACATACGAGATGCTCCCACTACTCGCTGAAGTATATGGTCCATTTTGGGCAGTGGATAGTTGTCCTTCAATGAAACTTTGTTGAGATTTCGAAATCAATGCATAAGCGAATCTCACTGTCCTTCTTAGTAGGCACCAAGTTAGACACCCAATCCGAAATATGATTGGCACAATGATCCCTGATTTGTACAACCTGTTGATCTCCTTTTCAATAGATGGCAACAACTTTGGATTTAGCCTTCTCAACTTCTGTCTGAATGGTTTTTGATTGGGCTTGATGGGTATAGTGTGCTGAATTATATTAGTATCATATGTCTTTAAGTCGGAATAGTCCCAAGCGAACACATCTGCAAATGAAGACCTCAAACTGATATATTTGTCCTTGATCTTTGGCGGCAATGCTTTGGACAATTTTACCAATTTAGGATTAGCAGTTGTTCCGATGTTGACCTCTTCCACACCCTTCTCTGTGGGTTGCAATGTTGGCTTGTAGGCTACATCATCTTGATCAAAGAGTTCTTCTAGAGGTATCAAGCCCTTAGGAATCACATTATTCTTCAGCTGCAATACATCCATTTCATTGATCTGCACCTCATCTGTACCATTACCTTTATCATCATCATTATCTTCATCAATTGAGGTCTCTTTGAACTTGCCTTTATTTTGCAGAAAATCATCAATCTCCTCATCATCTTGGAACACTTGCCAATATCTCTAATTGTCTGGAACGGTTGGACGATGCTTGACATGGATTTCAAATTTATTGTTGGAGTTCATTGGGATCTTCAAACTACTCGCTGCCTTGGCAAGAGCATCGGCAATACTATTTTGTATACGAGGCACACATGTCAAGGTGTATTCTGAAAATAATTTTAGTATGTCTAGGACTGCATTACGGTAAGCCCGCATCCTAGGATGCTTTGCTTGATATTCGCCTTTGACCTGCTTAATAACCAATTCGGAGTCGTCATATACTGAAATCCTCTTAGCATTCAGTTTTCTTAGAATCTTTATGCTAGCAATCAGAGCTTCATACTCAGCTTCATTATTTGAACACTCAAAAGCCAACTTGTATGAGCATACTCGCACATTACTAGGGACTTTGTTTGGGGCAGAGAAAGGACTGCGTACACAAATTCCAATTCCAGCGCCATCATTTCCCACTGCTCCATCGAAATTCATGGTCCACAAATCTTCTTCCACTTCTTGCAAGTGTTGGAAATCTGTTTTTTGTGCCTTGTTTGCTTGTTGTCCATTACTTTCAGCTGACTGCCTAACGGTGTTCTACTGTTCTTGTTCTTCTTTCTTTAAAACTCTTCTGAAATTTTCTGTTATTTCCGGAATATCATCTACTTCTACTAACTAACTATCTATATAATTGAAACTATCTGAATACAAAACAAAAGACTCTAAATTTGTATGTACATAGTTAATTGGATGATTTATGGGTTTCTCCTTGCTTGTGATCATGTTCTTCAGTTTTTGTTCCCGATACAATTTCCTCATTTGTCCAAACATTGGAATCGTTGCATAGGAGAAATCTAGTTGTAGTGTCCCTTTCAACTTCGCTACCCAAGACCTGGAAAGAAGCATGCCAAACCTGGGAGGAATATCTACTACCACAACATCCATCAAAAATTCTTCATTGGGAGCTGATCCAAGCTCATAACCAAGTCTTTGATGAGACCTATACATCTTACTCTGCTGGAATCAAACAAATAGAGATCATGATATTGCAGGGTGATGTCCAGACCAAGCTTATCCATGATTGCCTTGGGCATGAGATTGTGAGAAGCTCCGGAATCGAACATGGCATTATGTAAGACAAAATCATGCAATCTTAAACTGATATAAAATGGTGGCACATCACTATCAGGAGACTCACCATTCGATGCTGGCCCAAAAATCATCTCGGGTTGATCATCTTCGACATTCACCATGTTGGACATTGGGTCCAAATTCAACATTTTAGATACTTGCCTCTATAACTGTTGTTCTTCATTATTTCAGTCAAGAGGATGGATACCTTTAATTTGGAAATCTCATTTTCCAAATTAAAAGTGGGAATCTTTTCTACCTCTTTGACTGGGATGTCTTTCCTTTCTTTTTCTTTCGATGCAACTTGCTGACGTGATTGTTCTGTTGATGGTGATTTGCTACTATCCGGATCAACCACCTCCTTTCCTTTCCTTTGTGTAACTATTGAATCATTCTTTGATGCTTCAACATCCTTTCTTTTCTGAATGGGTCTGACCGGCACATCTCTGTTTCTATGTGAATATCGCTACTGTTGGGCGGACAAAGCATTCATATAGCCTCTTTGGTATTCATCAGATTCTTTCTCCAAGACGGTGTCATTTGCTAGAATCAAATCCCCGTCTTTGTGTACAGTTGAACTCTCTGCATACTCTTCATCCTCGGTGACATAAATAGGCAAATCATCAGTAGTAAAGAGGTGATTTTCTTCACCTATTACATTCTCATCCTCATCTGATTCTGGTCCATGCACAAAATTTTGCTATAAAGGTGTCTGTACTGGCTGTTGTGCAGACTGCTCTTGGGCTCATTGATCTCTCTGTCTTATTCTATATTGTGGTTGTTGCTGCCCACGAAAGTTAGGATTTCTAACTTGTGGCTTCGGTTTGTCAAGTTTCACTCTTTCAAGCATCTGCTCTACCTTCCGAAGTAGCTGATCTACCGAGGAATATTCTTCCTTTGCAGTGACCTTCTTCTCTACCTTTGCTCTAGCTCTCCTGGTCAGCAGATTTGCTTCAACGTTGGCTGCTATCTTCTGCATGTCTTCCATTGTGGCCAGTTCTCTTTCTCTCAATTGATAAGCCATGTCAACATCAAAACCATCTGGGAACTTCACCATGGCTAGTCCCACAAGTGGCTTTAGATGATCTAGAATTTCGTTATAAATTGAATTGAATCTAATGCAATAGTCTTGGACCGACTCACCAGCGTTTCTTTTGATTTTCTCATATTCGGCCAGAATTTGAAGAGGATTCTTTTTCACTTCCCAGTGGTTTAAAAATTGACATTGTAGGTCAGCAAAGGTAGCGATGCGAGTAGCCGGCAAACCTCTGAACCATTTCCTCACTTCACCTACAAATGTCTGTACAAAGAGTCTCATTGCCACATTCTCCGCATCAATCTCATGAAGTTCATAGAAGTCTGCCATTCTATCCACATGTTGCTGAGCAGTAATGCCATTAGGGGTGCCATCAAAAAATGGGATTTTGCTTTGGTAATCAGCGGGCATATCATCTAAAACTTGAGGCAAGACAAGAGGTGCAAAACGGGTAGCCATCACTCTTGGCGGATTTGTCCTCGAAGGTGTTGGAGGAGAGTGCACAGTTTGTAAGGGGCTAGCAATTGGAGTTTGAAGTTGAGCTACTATGTAGTTATCAATCGACTGGTTAGCCGTTTCCATCTCCAAGTCTACAAAAAACTGTGGATTGTGGACAGTAGAGTCAACCGCCCTTTTGGATTTGGTTTTGAACAATGATAATTCAAACTGCTCATCAAACTCTAGCTCTTCAATATATTGAAAAATGTCTGGGCATGAATGGGATTTGAACACGGGCGATATAGAGCTTTCTTGACGATGAATTCTTGAAATCAAATTGGGATTTTCCTAGATGTGTGGAGGGTCAGGATCTGGATTAGCTCTGATGTATCTTCTAGAAGCCAGCGTGCTATTGAGAAAAATCAAAGGACACAACCGACTTTACTCAGCCTATCAAATCCTAAACTTATCATCCGGAAGCTTAGAATTATTAAGAAGCAAGGGGATTGATTTCTTCTCCAGTGGAGTCGCCACTATGTTAGCGTCTAAATCCACCTTAGGTTGAAGGAAGGCAAAATTCAGGGTAACCACAAACCAAGCTCAGTCTGGTAGCTAGCCCTACCAGAACAGGAGAGGGCTCTCTCGAGTCCACTCAGTGAATAGATAAATGAAATGGCCTGAGATGACTTATAGTGAAATATTTATCTTAGGCTAGTAAGTGAATATGGATACAAGAAGTGATTTTTATGAATGACTGTGTTTCTGGGATGGTATGGGACCACTGGACCTCAATGAACAGAGAATTTAATACAAAGGCACAAATTACTTCATGAGGCAAAATAGGTGGAAAGCCTAGCAATTTGGTTTAAGATAGTGCAGAATGGAGAGATAGCTTAGGAGGGTGAAAAGGACATGGACAACATGAATCCTTTTCAACAGAAGAAAGAACACTGAACATGAAATTTTCCCACAGGCAGAGCAATAAAATTGAATTCTACCTTATCTAACTTAGAAAATTTCACTGGAAATGAATATGAAAAGAACTATGAAACATAACAAGATACATATGAAACATAAGAGACACATTTGCTACACTCACAACCACATGAATCTCATGAAACAGAGCCACTGCCTTTCATTAATCCTCTGTAAAAAATATACAATGAAGAAACAGAGTTTCTTTCCCACAGTCTCCCAGAAGTTACAATCCAACCAACCCTTTGCAAATAGTTTGCATACAATATATAGAATGTGCCATGAAGAGATAGAACTCCCAAGGGTTGGGGAGTTACTCGAATCATTACAAAATGAAGGTGGAGAGCCAAACATCAGCTACACGTGCAACGTCACAAACATGACAAATGGCTTGGGTGACTATTTGCCTTCCTTTGCCACTTGGATAGAAGCCCATCTGGAGTGAAAATACTTTAAAAGCCACCTTTGGTGCCAAAAAAGTGAAATGTAGATGAGAGAGCCAACTTATGGAAAGTTGCGAATCGAAATTTCGCGAAACAGAGGTGAAAATGGCATTTTTTCCTATATGCGTCGTGCCACTTTGGGGCCAGCTTTGAGGCACTTGCAGGAGTCCAAAATGTGCCCAAGTGTGCTTGTTGGAAATCCTGTCCTGTCTACTTTCTAACCCAAGTGTAATTTTGAATTTGGTGCTCATTTTCCCCTCCAAATCTTCATTCTCCAAAGACTGCTTCTTGTGTGTCAAAATAGGGGTAGTGAGGCCATTTTTTGGGTGTTTTTGACCTCCTGGAGACTCAAATCATGCCACAATTTATTGCTCGAGTGCCAGTAGTCGTGATTTTTCCTACTGAATCCAAAAATGCAAACCATTTCTCATTTGGAGCTCTCAATCCTACGTGTCGCGCTAGTGGCGCGGCGCAGAGGGAGAAAAACCCTGTGTTTGTGACCAAAATTGTCCCAAATTTCTTGAAATTTTGGATGGAGGTTCTCTAAGAGGCACTATGCTGGGCCACAAAAGCTTCAGCCAAGATTCGAAGCCGATCTTGCTCTTTTGCCTCTTTTGCCTCTTTTGTTGCTCTGCTTAATTTAGCCTTCAGGCTCCTTATCTGGGCCTTTGCACTCATGTTCCGTGCCCTGTAATGACAAGCCATCCTCCTCAGTATGGTTTTGTCTCTGTTGGCCTTCTCCAGAAGTCTCTCCAGGTGGATATTGATCCGCTCTAGCCATGACTCACGGTCATTGTTGATCTCTTGCTCCAAGGTAGTGAGCTCGATCCTCCTTTTTTGGGCAGCTTGTCGATTTTCACGGATGTTTTGCAGCTCCATGATCACATGCTGGTACTCAAGCTACTTGTTCCTCTTCTCCAGATACTTGATTATCCAACTGGCCCTCCCCACATTGATTGACAAGTCTTGGATCTCTGTGTTCTGCTCCTGAATGGTCATCCCAAGTTTGGAATTCTCTACCTCTGCCTCATCATCCTGAATGAGGATGAAATCGGCCTCTTGTTCACCCGATGTCCCCTCATCATGAACGGGCCTCTTTCCCTTGTCTTGTACCTGTGTCATTGATGCCAGAAGCGAGGCCCCTTCGACCCCGGGTGGAGATAACGCTCGCTTTGCTGCTACAAACAAGTGCCTACTGCCTCTCTGATATGTAACAAAAGCTCGCATGGTAGTGGTCTCATGGTGCTCATACTCATGAGAAGGACCACCCATCTCCTGCTCTGGCTCTGATAGTACCTGTGATGTGTTGAATAATTCACGGGAGATGAAGTCCTCAAGCAATGCCCTGTAATCCCAACTGATGATCTACCAAAATCCGGATAAGAGCAAAGTGATACACATTGTTAAGCTGCTGCTGAGGGATCTTATGCAGCATGAAGGTGTTCATCCTCTCTGTTAGTGCTTGAAATTTCACCTCAGGCTGAAAAAGGTAAACTCCAAGGCAACATCAAACCACTTAGCCTCGTAGCTAGCCCTACGGGGCGGGAGAGGGCTCTCTCCGGTCTATCTCAGAAAAGATCTTCAACGGGCAAAGATAAACAATAAAGAGCACTGATTTTAGGCTAGTAAACTGATAAAAAGGTTTGATTTTGGATTTTTAGGGTTTTGGTGGAAAATTGGGGAAAGGCAATTTTGGGTGCGGGGATTGGACACAGTTTTCGCAGGGGGTTCTTTGGGGCAAGGTAGGAGACTGTATTGATGCCTTTGAAATATTTGGATGGATGAGAATGACTAGTGAGGAGCTAAGGAGAGCAAGAAATCACCTTGAATTCTCCTTAAACAGATGAAAACATTGATATTAAGCAAACTTAAAGGCAGAGCATAACAACCATGAATTCTACCTTAACACGTCATTTGCCTAATTTGCAGAAGAAAAAGTAAGAAGATGATTCACATAACAAACTTACAAGTACAAAGACAAACACACCATCAATACATGTAATCACAGGAATCCCAAAAAGGACTGCAAAACCCCGGTCTTTCTTCCTTTGCCAAAAATGCAGAGATACAATGAGTAATACAATAGAAGCTTTCTCCCTCAAGAGTCCAACCATGAAAATGACCGAGAAAGTACATAATATAGGCAATCTAACATCTTTCCTTGCCTCTAGGGGTCGAGCTCACTATCCTAGGAGCTGTTTCAACCAATTCCAAACAAAGCACTAAAATCTAGGCAGTCAAAACAACTTGCCTCTATAAGCTAGGAAACCAATTCATTCATTAAATTTTTGCCTATTTCATGAATGAATCTTCTAGAAGAGATAAATAAGTGTCAAAGTATCATAAAATTATATCATTTACATCAAGGAGGATCAAAATCCACTCCAAAAAGTCAAACCTAGTCAAAACTGCGTTTTGCTAAGCTGTAGGTGCATTTCTGTGGAAATAGCCTGATGCGTAGCGCCCTGAATCTCAACGCGTAATGCGCCTTTGGGCCTGATTTTGAGGCACTTTCCGGTGTCCAAATGAGGCAAAAGTGGGCTTGTTGGAAAGGTCTGGATGTCGACTTTCCAACCCAAGTGGAATTTCTAAATTTTGTGACCGTTTTCCCCTCCAAAATTGCAATATCCCAAGACTGCTTCCTGTGTGTCAAAAATGTGGCAGGAAGTCATTTTTTGCTTGTTTTTTGACCTTCTAGAGGCTCAAAACTTGGTGAAATTTCTTGGAAATTGTTGAGCAAGTGTATTTTTGCATGAAAAATCCAAAAATACTGAGTTTTCATGAAAAGGAGTTGCCCATCTTCAGGTTAGTGCGCAGCGCGCTACGCGTTGGGGAAGAAAACCTGTTTTTTGCCCAAAAAATTCACAAATGACCAAAAATACTCAAATTTTTTTGAAATTTGTGCAGAAGGTAAGTCATTTAGCACCATGCTCCTTCAAGGAAGCCTCAGCCAAGATGTGGAGGGGATCGGGCCTTTTTCTTCGTTTTAGTGGCTTGGCCAACCGTCCTTTGAGCACCTTCATTTTTGCCTTACATACATGCATTCAAGCCCAATAATGGTTTTTCATGTTCCGGAGCATGTCCTTATCTTCGTTAGCCTTGGCCAGCAACCTCTCCAAATGAGCATTGACCCGGAGAAGCATAGCCTCTCGCTCAATGGGTACCAAATCACCAGGTCTCTTACGAGCCAAGTTGTGGTCTTCATGGATCCTCCGCAACTCATCGAGAGTGTGCTCATCCTCTAATTTCTTATTGCGTTGCTCTAAATATGTGATTGTCCATTGTGCCATCTCTAACTTTTCTTGCAACAAGAAATTTTCAGCCTCCCGTTGTTGAATGTTCTCCTTAATCTCTGAGCTAGGAGAACAGGTGTCAAAATCAATGATGTCAATATCTGGATCACCTGACAATCCCTCCTCAATCATGGGCTGCTTGCCCCTCTCTGATACCTGTGCTGTTTTCGGAAGAGAGGCCCCTTCCACCTGGTGTGGAGATAACACTCGCGGTGCTGATGAATAAGGCGAGACCCCTTCCACCTGATGTGGAGAAAATACTCGCCGAGCTGATGCAAATAAGGCCGTGTGGCCTCTCTGATATGTGACCAGTGGAGGGGAGCTGACATGCCTGGGCTTAGGGATGTCATACTGCTGTGAAGGTCCTCCCTCCTCATGAACAACCTCAGGGGGTGGTGGCGCTGTGAAGAAATCTCGAGAGATGAAATCCTCCAATGGAACACCCTGCTGGGCCAACTGATGCATGACCACAATCTTGATCAAAGCATAATGGTAGATGCTCCTGTGTTGCTGTGTTGGGCTCTTTCTCTGCACCAAGGGCACCATCCTCTCAATATTCTGGCACATGAAGAAAGGAATGTTCATCATCCGTACCCGTGTGAAATGCATCAACAAGCAGATATGATACAAATACAAACGTGAAAATCTGCCCTCAGAGGTGAAATAGAAAATGATGAGCCTCATCAAGGGCGCATACTCATCCCTCAAGAATGTGAAAGGAAACACACCAGTTAGGTGCCTCATATATACAGGTTTAATGTAGGGCTCACTCTGGAATCTGTCCAACAGCTGTCGCTTGTTCCACTCTTCTCCAACATTGGGTATCCCTGTTGCTTGAGCAACAATCTCAGGTGACAATGTAAAATCCACCCCTGCAAGATTCACATGCCCGTTGTGCAAATGCAAAACAAACAAGCAGACCAATTCCCTATGGTGCTGAATTTGGGAAATTCTCTCGCAATATCCATAGCATGATTGATGACGGAAACATGTGACTGCAAGTGGACAAGCTTGCAAATAGGCCAAAGAGGTGGGATCCTCTCTCACATGCTGACCACCCTTACCACCCCTGTGAGGCCTCCTTGGCACCTCAACCTCCGGTGTTGACTCACGGTCATCACTTTGCTCATAATCTATTTCGGTTTCTGACATGGTTTCAAGAGCAAAATGGCTGAAATGTACTGCTGCTTCTGCTCAAATGACCTGCTGTTTTGACTATTTGAATGCCGCTCCAAGGGGACAAAAAACACAAGGGAGATGTTAGTGAGGGGAACTTTTGAGGGGATTTAGGGAATATATATATAAAAGGGAATTTAGGGAAATAATTGTGACATATACATCATCACATAATCATAATTTGCAAGGGTTTGATAGGAGGTAGGGTTTAGGGAGATTTTATTGAATTTTAGGGATAGGGGTAGGGTTTTAGGGCTTTTGATATTTTTTTTAGGGAAATTGTGTGAAAGTGACAAGGGAAGTGATAATGGGAATGTGGGGAAATGAGGGAGTGAAAAAGATGACCTTGGGCAGCGAACTCAAAACCCTAGCTTCACTTGCAATTTGAAATTTTTAAACATATATGTATGAATTTCATGCTTCACACTTGATGGCATTTGACATATTTTCTATGCTCATTTTTCTTTAGCAAGCAAAAAAGATTGATGACATGAGGCCTACCTATAAAACTTAAGAGATTTGAGGTCGTTTTGAAGCTTGTTGGCAATTTGCTGTAGGTGAAACCCAACGCATAACGCGCGGGTTCTGATGCGTAGCGCCCGCTCTACGCGTAGCGCCCATGCTTTTTAACACTGGAACTTCTGCCCTGACACGTAGCGCGCGCCCAACGCATAGCGCGCTGGCCCTGATGCGTAGTGCACGGGCTCTGTTTCTCAATTTGCCCAGTTTCACACTAAATCGCCTTTCACACTTGTTCTTGGAGTCTTGGAGGCAAATGAATTGCAAAATGAGGAGAGAGGGGATTTTATAAGCTTGATTTAAATTAATTTCCCCTCAAACCCACTTTATAATGTTTATGCAATGACACTTTTTAAAACTAATTGCTGTTGACTTGTGGTTTCCTTTTTGTCATGAAATTGGTTGAAATGATGCTTTTTCTTGAAAATTTTTGCAGGGATAGCTTCTGAGGAGTCTTGGCAAAGGAGACCAAGGCCGCATGCCAACTTTCGGAGAGTTTGAATTTTTTTACAAATTCTTACAAAAATGAGAAAATGACCTTGCCTTCAAAAACAGAGTTTTTGAACTCAAGGTAAAAATTAGCTATACAATATGAAATCATCTGAAGTGATGCTTTGATGGACATTTGATTGACATCCCTCTGGCCTGTTGGGCATTTATTGACCTCAAAAGACATGACCTCAAAAGACAAAATTGGACTAAACCCTAGACCTAGGACCTTGATTTCAAGACAAGACCAATGACCTTGTAAGGAATTTATTGACTGAAACAAACTTAATCCAGCAGTGCCAAGAGGGGAATAAAAGACACAAGCTCCTCCATTAGGGTTATGGCATGCCTAATGGAATGCAATAAGATGACATTGATGAGACACCTACTTATGCAAATGCAAAGAGCTTTGATCGCTAATGGAGGGCTACTAGACCGACTCTAACAGAAACTACAATCACCTAGATGGTAGATTTGATAATCGCAGTAATTTCTTTAATGGCCAATTTTTTTCATGTCATAACTTTGGACACAAAGCTGCTCAATGTGTTGCCTATAAGACCATCATGACTTGAGAAGAAAAAAATCAAAGGAGTGTGACTGTGATCATGAAGAGGACCTACAATAACTTTTCTGCTCTTGAAATGAAATAGAATTCTCTATTTGTAACAACTCCGGTCATGAAGATTCTGACTGCAGGAGTAAGTTTTGGCAAACATCTCAAAAGAAGCAACCTTCATTGGGTCCCAAAACATGGAGAAAGAAAGAACTGCAACCAGAAAGATGTGGTATAGCCTTATATGCAAAAGGACAGGAAAATTAGTGGTACATCGACAGTGGATGTTCAAAACATTTGAAAGGTGATAAAGAAAAACTTTAGTACCTTAGAAAAGGAAAGAAAGGTCTCATTTGGAAATGACACCCTTGCACTCATAAAAGGTAAAGGTTCTGTTGTTTTGAAAGAAAAGGTCAAAGATGGAAATGTTATGTATGTTGATGACTTAAAGCATAATCTATTGAGTGTTAGTCAAATGTGTGATCAAGGAAATGAGGTAATATTTCGATCAAATGGATGTATTGTTCGTGAGCATGATACAGGAGAAACAGTGATCAAAGGCATAAGAACTCCAAATAATTTATACATACTCAAGGAGGACAACAACAATGCTATCTAATAAAAAATGATGAACTTTGGCTATGACATAGAAGATTGGGGCATCTAAGCTTCCCTCATATAAGGAAAGCATGCAAATATTAGGCAATTCGTGATCTCCCTGACATCCGAATTATAGAAAATACAATATACAAATCATGTCAGTTTGGTAAGAAAACCAGAACTCATTTCCCTAAGAAGGAAGGATCAACTAGTAAGCCACTTGAACTTGTCCATACTGATTTATGTGGTCCACCAAGGAAAAAGTCAGCTCTAGGAGAAGAATACTTTATATTGTTCATTGATGACTTTTCCAGAATGTGTTGGATAGGACTTCTTAAGCATAAAGATGAAGCTTTTGAAAAGTTCAAAGCATTCAAAGTCTTGGTTGAAAATGAATCAGATCACATAATCAAATGCCTCAGGTCTGATCGAGGAGGGGAATTTACCTTAGATGAATTTTTCGATTTTTGTGAAGAACATGGAATAAGGGAATTCTCTACTGCAAGGACTCCTCAGCAAAATAGAGTAATAGAAAGGATGAACAGAACGGTTCAACAAATGGCTCATGCTATGCTTGATGAGTCTGGAACTCCTGCAACCTTCTGGGGTGAAGCTGCATTTACTGTCGTTACTATTCTCACCAAAAAAAACATACGGGTAAACAACACTCAAACTCCTCATGAACTTTGGTATGGTAAAACTCCTATGGTAAAATAATTCAATGTTTTTGGAAGCAAATGTTACATCAAAAGGGCTGATGAAAATCTTGGTAAGTTTGAACCTAGAGCAGATGAAGGCATTCTCCTCGGTTACTCTTCCCGAAGTAAAGGATATAAGTGTTACAATAAAATACTTGGAAAAATTGTTGAAAGTATTGATGTGGTGATTGATGAAGCAGGCAAAAATCCAAAGCAGATAAAAACCAAATATTTTGAAGATGAAGAGGACTATCCTTCAACATGAAATTAGACAAATGCTGAAGAAGAAACTTATGAGGCACCAGAAGAACAGATAAGAGTAGAAGAAAAGACTCCATCTAGGTATGTCCAGAAGAACCATCCAGAGACTCAAATCATGGGGGTAGAAAGAGGCAGGTGTACAAACAAGAAGAAATATTACAGAAGCTTCAAGCTATCTAGCATTGCTCTCCTCCATCGAACCATGAAATATAAGTGAAGCATGTAAAGATGAATGTTGGGTCAAGGCCATGAATGAAGAACTTGAGCAGATTGAAAAGAATAACACTTGGGAATTGGTTCCTAGACCTAATGATAAGAATGTCATAGGGACCAAATGAATATTCAAAAACAAGCTGAATGAAAATGGAGATGTTATTAGAAACAAGGCCAAACTTCTTTGTAAAGGGTATGCTCAACGAGAAGGTATAGACTTTGACGAAAATTTTGCACCGGTTGCTAGACTTGAAGCCATAAGAATGTTCCTTGATCTTTGTAGCTTTCAGAAGTTCAAAGTATATCAAATGCATGTGAAATCTGCCTTTCTAAATGGAGACTTAGAAGAAGAAGTGTATATTGAGCAACCAGATGGATTCATCCTTGGAAATGATCTAAAACTTGTATGCAGACTTAGAAGGCACTCTATGGTCTTAAACAAGCTCCAAGGGCTTGGTATTATCGTTTGGACAAATAATTCCATCAACAAGGATTTTCAAAAGGATCAGCAGAGAGCAATCTATATATAAAAATTGATAATGATAAATTGCTTATACTTGTTGTGTATGTTGATGATATCATCTTTGGTAGCAATCAAGAAGCCATGAGTCAAAACTTTCCTTTGGTGATGTAGAAAGAATTTGAAATGTCCCTACTTGGTGAGCTCACATATTTCCTTGGTTTACAAGTACAACAAAACAAAGATGATATCTTTCTATCACAAACTAAGTACCTCAAGTAGATCTTGAAGAAACATGGCATGGAAGATTCGAAACCAGTATGTACCCCTATGGTAACAGGTTGCAGCCTCAGTGCAAATGATGAATCAACAGTCGTACATCAACCAACCTATAGATCCATGATTGGTAGTCTGCTCTATCTAACAGGTACCCATCCAGACATCATGCATGCAGTGGGAATATTTGAAATATTTCAGGCAAATCCAAAGGAAGCACACCTTCAGGCAGTTAATAGGATTGTCAAATATCTTCAAGGAACACAAAACTATGGCTTATGGTATCCTAGAGACACAGATCTCACACTTCATGCATATACAGATGCAGATTGGGAAAGAAGTGTGGATGACAGAAAAAGCACTAGTGATGGTGCATTCTTTATGGGTTCTAGATTAGTATCTTGGTTCAGCAAGAAACAAAGTTCAATTGCATTATCTACAGCTGAAGCAGAATATGTGGCTGTTGCATCTTACTGCACACAACTCCTTTGGATGATGCAAAAATTGTGTTAATTTTAGGTATGTTCTATGCTTGAGCAATTTATTTAAATTTTCACTGTTAGCAATCACATCAGCATTATGATAAACTGCAGATAGAACATAAATACAAAACGCAGAAGACAAGCCAAGACAAGAGGACACAAGATATGGCGCGAGCCAGGGACAAACCCCACAATGTGTGGGGAAACCCTTTGATCAAATCATCTTTTATCTTCAAAGTTCAGCAGAGAGAGAGAGAGAGTACATTTACAATAGAAGTCAACACTTTGACTTGTCTAGATCTAAGCATAGATCATCTCCTATAACGATGAGATCAGTTGAAGACATTCTGCTTCAACTGCATCTCATCCATTTGCTGCACCTTACTGTGTAGCACCATCAAGGTGCATCTTACTATGATGCCCATATATCATCATGTTATGCCATTGTGTAGCATTGTACTGTACCATGCTGCACTTATCATTTTGCTGCTCCTGTCACTGAGCTGCTCCAATCATTGAGCTGCTCTCTATCACTGATCTGCACTCAATGATTTCTATGCTGTACTCATCAAGCATCAATTATCACTTTGTTGCCCCCATCCTTGTTATCTGACTAACCTTCGGCATAGTAGCTCAGCGCATCTGATAGGCCATCATAAGAACTTGACTGTGCTGTCAGCCCTTTCAAACACCCAGTTGTTTATATAAGCTGATCTAGAGCAGATGCATTCCTTCATTATGTAACAATGTCATATCACCATGCTGTCACCTACAGTAATCCGAGTTTATACTTGACTGCGGATTAGGGCTGCGTATGAAGCTTCTTTGGACAACAAATAGAAGACAGCTGCAAGGGTTTCCTTCTGCTTGCTGCGTATTACAAACAGTGATATTCCAGCCAGCGTATAGGAGACTTGACTGTGTATAAGGGTCAGCAATTAGGGCTCTTTTAGAACTGCGGATTGGCCTTCACACGCTGTTGGATAAGACCTCTCCCTCTGCGTCTTAGCTCATCCTTTAGGACTGCGGTTAGGGTAACATAGGACAGCAGCTAGGGCTCTCCTTCAGGACTGTGTATGGAGCCTTCTAGGACAACAGATTAGGGCATCATCAAACAAGGCCAGCGTATCACTCATGGTGTCTCTTTCCTTCACCAAAAACCCAGACGTGGAGAGGAGGAGACTACTCATGAATGTGTCTCTAAATGACATCAAATCCTTATCTATTTATACTAACGTGTAGATGATGAATAGACATGACGTTCGGGCTTCTTAGCCTACTCAAGTTGCTGGTCGGCTTGATAATAATTAAATAAACAAAATAAATTCATATCTCCATAAATACTTATCGGAATCGGATGATCTTTAGATCAATCCTACACCTCTCGACGAGAGGGATCCAATAAAAATATCAGTTGCCTTAAATAAGCCGACCCACATGGAGTTTGGCCCTAGTTGCCAATTTAACAAATTGCAAGACATTCAAATCACTTTTACTCCACCCATCTCAATTTTATGTGATAATACAAGTGCAATAAGTATTTCAAAGAATCCAGTCATGCATTCAAAGACCAAGCACATACCTATCAAATATCATTTTCTCTAGGAACAAGTGCTTAAAGAAAGGGTCAAATTGGAGTATGTTCCCTCCAAGGAATGGGTTACTCCACCCATCTCCATTTTATGTGATAATACAAGTGCAATAAGTATTTCAAAGAATCCAGTCATGCATTCAAAGACCAAGCACATACCTATCAAATATCATTTTCTCTAGGAACAAGTGCTTGAAGAAAGGGTCAAATTGGAGTATGTTCCCTCCAAGGAATGGGTTGCTAATATATTCACCAAGCCACTACCCAGGGAAACATTTGAATACCTTAGACAAAATCTGGGAGTAGTTGATGCATCATCTTGTTGTTGACACTTATCTTCTCCAGAGAAAAGTGGGTGTATGCGAGTTTCAGGAAGAGTATCCACGTCATATGCATGTTTCTATGGATACAATCGCGTATATGTTGATCTGAAGGAAATCAGTGGGCCAGACTCAAGATGAAAAGAGTCTGATATGGGTCTATCAGTGATCATCTGGCACAGGTTCAGGAGCAACATATAATGCATTATCATTGTTGGCATTACCCTAGAAGATCTTGGTACAATTTCACAGTTGTTTTGATTTAGGTGGAACAAGTGCAGAGGGAGATCATGGTTGCTGGTCTGGATGGTGATCAACAGATGCTGTTGATAATAGTTCCTGATGACTATCATAGTCTTGTCTTAGATATTTCGTCTCTATGTCATATATATCTTTTATTATCAAGGTCATGTAATGACCTATTTTGTTTCCCCACTATGCCTGGGATGGATGATGTAAGGTTCTTGTGTTATCATGTATAAACTTTTGATATATCCCAACTTGGTTGGGTAGATGAGTCAATTTTGGTATATCCCCACTTGGTTGGGAGATGGATGTATGTATGAGTCTTTGGTGATACGAAGGTCGTTTATGATGTATAGAGACATGTTCTTCTTGTAGAACATCTTTTTGTAGACCTTGCCTACAATTAGGGGGAGCTTGTACAACACATCAGAGCAGAGATTTCAACATGTACTCAGGGGGAGCATAACCCTTTGCCCTTGATGACAAAGGGGTAGAGTGACCTGGGATTTCCATCAAGTCCAAAGGGGGAGATTGTTGGCATTATGACATAGGCTTGGCACTATGGCACAAGTATTGTCCTTGATGGAAACTCACTCGGAAAATCATTCAGATGACAGTTTAGGCTCACAAGCTCTCAGAATAAAGGAAAATAAGGTATATGCAGGTTCCCGTTGACCAAGGCGCGTATACACATGGGTTCATCGATCAAAAGGCACGTATGTGTATGCACGAACTTTCATGGACATAAAAATGCGTACATGTGGGAAAACTTGTTTTTTGTCCATTATTTTTGGTCCTCGGTATTTGGACCTATGGTTTTGGTCCATGGTATCTCGTCTGAAGTGTTGAACATAGGTATTTGGCCCCAGGTATTGGTTCTAAGAGGTTTTGGACCATGGTATTGAGTAAGGCCTAAGAATATAAAAGGGGAAGGAGATCATTAGGCAAAGGCACTCAAGAATTGAATATCTTATGAAGAGCAAGATCTAGAATACTGGTCATTGGGTTATGGTGCATAGCTGGATCTGAATCAAGGACGAACCTGAGCACTAGAAGAAGGATAAGTTTTATTGATGGGTGAAGATATTAAGGCTTGAAGAGAATTATCTTTGTGTGATTTTGATTTGTTATATTTGGCGCATGAATTGATCTATAAATCTGATGATCTGGGTCTAATTGATGTCTGAATAGTTGAAAGAGGTAAATTATCTTTTATAGATCTTTACGCAGGTTCAACATAGCAAAGGCGCATATACACGTTGGTTCGGTAATTCAAAACGGCGTATACACAGGGTTGCCTTAATATAATAGCGAATGCAGGTAGGTTCTACAAATTGAAGTAGCGTATGTCTCATAAAATATGTTTTAGCTACTTCTATTTATTGCTGCAGTGTTCTGGGTTCAGGATTGGTTTCTGGTTACTGTTATTGTATTTTGGTTATAGCATTCAGAGAAGTAATTGTTTGATTCAGTTTTGGTTGGTGCAAAGGAGAGTCATTGATGCAGATAATTGATGTTTGATTGACATTATTGATGGATCCAGACTGAAAATTTATGAAACGTGGTCCCTGGAAGAAAAGAGAAGGTTATAGCCTTCTAGAGGTCAGTGCCTACATACTAGTACATCAGCTAATACAAGAGCTAAGGGGGTTGTAGCTCCCTTCTAGGAGAAGTTGGAGAACGAGAGAAGGTTGTATCCTTCTATAGGTAAAAGCCTGCGTACTGGTATAAGACTGCATCAGTACAAAAATATTGTAAAAATAATTTTCTTATTAAAAGAAGATAGAGATGAATTTCAGTAGGTGGTTTTCACCCACATTGGGTTTCCACCTTATATCATGTGTTCATGTGTGTGATTGCTTGTAATGTTTATTTCACTTGATTACTATTTTATGGTTCTGATACACAGATTAAGATCATCTAACTAAATTAGAAGTCTGCAAGATATACATGGTTTTCTCTAAACACAGTTGCGTATATACACATTTTTGATTAACAGAAGTAGCGTATATCAATTTTTTTATGGAAATGAAAAATTGTTAAATTGCTAATACAGAAATTACCTGCATACGAATTCTAAATCATAGGAAAAATAAAAATGCGAGAGCATAACACATAAAACACATATACACAGAGATTTCCCACTGGATCTCAAAACCGAGACTACCAGCTTGATTTTTCATTATGTTCCTTTCAATGTTACAATACATATTTATACATGCCG
>APFE031405990.1:115335-238681 GCA_000404065.3 Pinus taeda
CACAACAAAGGAGGGGCTCCGCCCCCCCTCTAACCCCCCAGTTCATTACTTAGGTTATTCGTGGAAAGAATATAACACAACCCAACAAGCCATACACTGTTATTTATCACTGAAACCAATTGTTGCCACTACAAACCCTGATCAAGAATATATCAAAATGTATATGGTACTGTTATGAATAATACCCATGTACACATGCATTTTTCTTTAACCAAACTTGTGTACATATCTCAAAAGAACTTATCCCTCAGATTGAATCACTGCACTCCTAAAATCAATCAAAAACACATATATCCTTTATAACAAATCTCTGAGCTACTTACAGATCATTACATACCAGCATCAATACAGTTCAAAAAACCATTCAACTCCACCAAAATTGTCACATGCATATTATTATGAAGAAGACATCATCAACAAACAACAACAATCACAACAAGATTTGATCATAAATCATTAAATTATCATACATCATGAACCCTAACATATGTATGCGACCCTTACAAAAAACTTATGTGCGTGTACGTGCCTTTCAATAAGCACACCCGCATACATATCCTTGCATATTGTAGAATTGATATGCAACTACCTAGAACCAGACCCGCGTATGTATGAACTTTTTCTGAGACAAACTAGCATATATATTTGTAATTATTGGCTCATTCCTTCACTACACAACAAAACTTCAATCAAACATAAAGCTCGGAAAACCCAGTAACAGACATGTGTTCGAACATTATTATCACAGATCAACCCATTAGAAAATTATGTATTCATTTCAGATCTAAAATATCTGATCCCACATCACATAGCTTATATAACCTTATTTTAGATCAAACAATTCATCAATATCCCATTAATTGCACACTGAAAACTTTGATCTTCATCTCCTTATATAGCTTAGGCCTTATTCAATACCACAAAACAAATCCTTAGTAATTCCAATGGTATTCTTGGACAGAATCAAATATCCGTTGTCGCGCTCATTATTATGGGCCAATACCATGATAAAGATCCATGGAATTTAGGATACCATGGTGCAGAAACTATACCTGATTTCTCTTCTCCATACTCGCATGTGTACGCAACTTTGCTTCACAAAACCCGCATTTATTTCTCAAAACATAACCTTCATCATTATTCTGTCTCTAGACTACTATGTCTTTATCAAAACACTCTGTCACATGTGTACTAGCTTGCAATATCATCTTGTTATCATCATGTTGACAATCCATCAAGTAGGTTGCCATCAAGGACAACACATGTTTCATAATGCCAACACCTTTCCTAAGGAAAAAAGTCTAGGGCCTGATGGCTAAATAATAAATTTCTATTTGGATTTTTTTGATTTGATGGGATAAGAAATTCTCAGGTTTGTTGAGGAGATGAGGGTGTCCAGGTAAGTGTCTGAGGTAATTAATTATACCTTCTTGGCCTTAATCCCAAAAATGTCAAAGCCATAGGCCTTTAACAATATTTGTACCATATCACTCTGTAATCTAATTTACAAGGTTATTTCATTAAAGATTTGTCAGTGAGGATGAAAGGTGTTCTGTGTAAATATCTCTCTAGGGAGAAATTTATTTTCCTCATGGGACAATAAATTCACAATGTTATTGGCTCCGGCCAAGAGGCACTTCACTCTATCAATTTAAAGAAGCATTATTCTATCATCCTTAAGATGGACCTTGTTAAGGCATATGATAGGGTAAATTGGTCTTTTCTGTGTTTGCTTCTCCTCCATATTGACATCGATCAAATGACGACTAATTAGATAATGGGTTGTATATCACTAGAAAACTTTGTGACACTTATATATGGGACCCCATCTACATTTTTTGTCATCAAGAGGCTTACAGAAGGGATGTCCACTTTCGTCATTATTATTCCTCTTGGTAATAGAAGGTTTGAGTAGGATGATAATTGTAGTGAGCAATGAAGGTCACCTCAAAGGCGTTAAGTGACACAGCTTATCCACCTTAATCATATTTTATTTATTGATGACATACTCATTCTAGGTGATGGAACTAAAGTGAAGTGGAACACTTTTATATTCATATTTTCAAATTATTTCTCTGCCTTAGGTATGTTGATCAATGAACATAAGTCTATCTTTTATTATAATAATATTCCATAGAAGGTTGCTAGGCACATTGAATTGAGTTTCCCATATAAGATGTCTCCATTGGATCATGGCTTCCTATACCTGGGCTTTTTCCTCAAACCAAATTGTTATAGGGTGGAGGATTGGGGTTGGCTAATAAAATGGATTTAAGGCAAGGTAAACAGCTGGTGCTATATATGGTTCTCAATAGGGGAAGAATGAATCTAAGAAAATCAACATTAGAAGGATTGCTTATGTTCTGGTTCACTCTTGAAAATATAGCTAAGTCTATAGCCCATAAGAATTGTCAATGCATGACTAATTTTTGTGGAATGATAGGAATATATGCACTTTCCATCATTTGGTCAAGTGGGATAAAATTTCTCAACCAAGGCACTGTGGTGGTTGGGGTTTTAAAAACCTCCACTGGTTTGGCCTTGCTTTGGCTATGAAAAGTACTCGGAGGGAAATCTCAGGTGATAACATCTGGAGAAAAATTATCTTGGACAAATACATACATAACCAACTAATTATGGACTAGGTTTGGTCCTTTAAGATAGTGCCAGATCGATTGTATGGAGGGGAATCATGGCTATGGTGCCTTGAATCAAAAAGTGGATGAGGTGGAATGTTGGTAAGGAAGATCAAGTAAAATTGGGAACTTTTCCTATTATTAGGGGATCATTTGTCTCACATTTACCCTATAATCTTATTACTTGCCTCAATTCCCGAGGAATTATCTATATTTGACATTTTTTATGTTCTCTTGGAATCAAGCTTCGACTAAGAGGTGGAGAAAGGCTCGTGATCTAGGTTTTCTTGGTTTATTTGTTGTGGAATGGAATGATTTTATTAAAAACCTTCAAGGATGTGGTCTCACGTTAACAAAGGAGGATGGTTAATTTTTTGGGGGTTGGAATTCCTCTTCCATTCATATCACTGCTTGTCATGCTTACTGTGCAATTTATGAGTGTTCCACACAACAAAGGATCGGCTAGTGGCATGTGAAAATTTGGGATTTGTCTATAGCCCCAACGTTAAAATGATTTATATGGTTGGCATTGGGTTACCGAATCCAAATAGGGGACCATTTGTTGTGGAAATGTTTTTACGGGTTGAATGTCTATCTTCTGTGCTTAAGAGATTTGAAAACTACAACTCATTTATTTTTCAAGTGTGCGTTATTCTCTTAACCTGCAAGACAATACCAGAATACCAAACATGTGAAGAAATATACCCAGAACATAGAACAATGAGAAATAACATCAAGTATTTTATTATTCAGAAAGCAATGTTCACTTGCCTCTTCAAGGGGCAAACCTCCAATAGAGCTGAGCTCAATTACAAAATAAGACACGATGCTCCTCAAGGGGAGTCTCTATCCTTTATATAGGATTCGTACATGCAATACCATGGTTCTTATTAATACCATCTATCTATACTATGGCCCATTTGCAACTAACTGTGGTCCCTTCATTAAATGCGGGTTAACCGCTTACAATTATTAATATGGGCTTTATTGACTGTTTACTTAACTGTTTACTTAACTATAACTATGACTCAATCCTATTACATAAATAAGGGGGTTAGGGTTGAACTCTAACATGCCCTCCCCCATAAGGATAGCCTTGTCCTCAAGGCTAAAGCTGCGGAAACTGTTGAAGGATAGCATCTGGTTCCTAGGTTGCATCTTCAGGAGAGGTGTATTTCCACTTGAGGAGGACTTCCTTGATCGTGCAGCCACACAGGTGCCATTCTCGTGTGTCAAGAACCTGCTCAGGTTGGAGCCAAATTGACCCTTCTTCATCCACTTCAGGTACACTGGTTTGAATGCTGCAATGGTTCCCAATCACTTTCTTGAGGCATGAGATATGGAATACTGGATGGATTTTTGCAGTGGGTGGCAAAGCTAGCTTGTAGGCGACTTATCCAATGCGTTGAAGTACTTAATACGATCCGTATAATTTTGGAGATAATTTCTAACAACACTTGTCTTTGAGTGATGTTTGCTTATATGTTTGTAGCCTAAAAAATGTCTGATCCCCTTCTTGAAATTGGTGTTCTAAGCAATGTTGATCTGCCTGTTGATTCATGCGGTTTTGGGCTTGATGAATATTCTCTCTAAGGTGGGCTGTCATGGTTGTGCGGTTCTATAGGAGTTGATCCACTGCTTGTACCTTTGAGCATCCCTTGATATAAGAAGTAGGGGAAGGAGGGAGTTGACCATAAACTGCTTCATATGGAGTCATTTTGGTGGTGGAATGATAGTTGGTGTTATACCACCATTCGGATAGAGGTAACCACTATACCCAGAGATGTTGCTTTTCTGAAGTGAAACACCTAAGGTAGGTCTCTAGACATTTGTTGACTGCTTCAGTTTGACCATCAGTTTGTGGATGATAGGAAATACTGAGTTGTAGTTGGGTACCTTGTAGCCGAAAGAGTTCCTGCCAAAAGTTACTGGTGAAGATTGGGTCACGATCAGACACAACGAAAGTGGGCTTCCCATGCAATTTGAAGATCTGATCCATGAAATATTGAGTGACCAAAGTCAGTGTAAAGGGTGGGGTATGGCACAAAAATGAGCATACTTAGAAATTCTGTCCACAACCACCATGATGACTGACTTGTTTCCTGACTTTGGAAGACCCGTAATGAAATCCATAGAAACCTCTGTCCAGATTGAGGTCGGGATGGGAAATGGTTGTAATGTGCATGGGGATTTGACTGTTTCTCCTTTGTGGTGCTAATAGATGTTGCATTCAGCTACAAAATAAAGAATGGCCTTTTTCATGCCTGTCCAAAAAAATGATCTTCGAGTGTGAGCATACGTCTTTTGAAACCCTAAATGTCCTGCAGTGGGAGATGAGTGCAACTCTGCCAAAATGCATCTTTTGAGGGTGGATGTTGGTAATATTACGACTCTGCCCTTATAGCGAAGAATCTCATCCTACCACAAGTAGCCCACTGTGGAATTTGGATCCGCCTGCAATTGATTAATGAGTTGGGAGAGCCAGGGATGTGAAAACCATTCCTTGCAAGCCTCTTCAATCCCCATTTTGGAATGGGAAGGGAAATTGCGAACATGGTACTTTCCTCCTCAATTTGGTGGGATAACACATCTACTGCAATATTTTTGTGCCCTTTCTTGTAAATTATCTCATAAACATATCCCAACATTTTGGTGAGCCATTTATTTTGTTGTGGTGAGGATAGGTGTTGCTCCAAAAAATATTTAAGGCTTTGATGGTCGTGCAGATTTGGAAACATCGCCCCAATAAGTATGGTTTTTAGGTATCTACTGCATGTAAGATGACCATCATCTCCTTCTCATAGGTAGATTGTCCCAGATTCTTCCCACTTAGTTGTTGGCTCGTGAAGGCCAAGGGTCAACCTTCCTGCATTAAGACCGACCCAATACCCGTACCAGAAGCATCACATTCAATCACAAAAGATTTGGTGAAGTTGGGTAGTGCTAAGACTGGAGTGGAACAGGTGGCATGTTTGAGAACTATAAAGGCCTATTGTGCTTCATCACTCTAGAGGAATGAATTTTTCTTAATGATTTGAGTGAGGGGCCTAGCAATGTGACCATAATTGTAGACAAATTTGTGATAGTAGCCTGTGAGACCCAAAAATCCTCTCAAGCTCTTCAAGGTCTTTGGTGTGAGGCCAATCTTGCATTGCTTGGATCTTTTTGGGGTCCACCCTAACACCTTCACGCCCCACAATGTGGCCCAAATACTCAACTTATTCCATGCTAAAAGAGCACTTGGACATCTTGACAAATAATTTATGCTTACGGAGCAGTTGCAAGAGTAGATCTACATGCTGAAGATGTGTGGTCAAGGTGCGACTGTAGATGAGGATGTCATAAAAGAAAACAAGGAAAAATTTTCTGAGATATGGTTTGAGCAGGTGGTTCATAAGGCTCTGAAAAGTGGATGGGGCATTACAAAGACCAAATGGCATGACCATGAACTCATAATGGCCTTCATGAGTTTGGAAAGCAGTCTTTGGAATGTTTACTTCTTTCACGCGAATTTGGTGATAGTCCGAGCGAAGGTTGAGCTTAGTAAAGAATTGAGCCCCATTTAGTTCATCTAGCAAATCATCGACAACCAGAAAATTCAATGCTACCCAAAGTCCTACGAAAATCACGCCCATGTATAGGAACCCACACAATTAGTCAGATCTGAATGGTGGATCTGATTGTTGCGACGACTACAAAGCCCAAACTGCTAGATCTGGATGGCAGATCTGATGGATCTAATAGATCTGAATGGCAGAATTGATTGCTGCTACCGTGACAAAACCCCATCTGCGAGATCTGATTTGGCAAAGATGATGTGTGATCTAGAGATAGATAAGGGAACTATGGTCTCCAGGAGTGTCAGGTGCTACAGATTGCAATATACATAAGGGTCTGACAGTAGTACTTGGCCCAATCCTTCAAGGCACTAACCAAGGAGGATTAACCGTACCCTTAGTCGTACAACTCGACTACCCTATCATACGCATGAGTAATCTCCCCGAGTGTTGTTCTCAGTGTACTGTAGCAACAAGACGGCCGACGGTTTATCTATGGTGAGGTTTCAATGGAGTTAGGGGGCTTCTAATATACCCAGAGGGTACTTTGAAGACAGTCCGTGTGCGGTTCTGTCTAATGCACTTCTACTCAAAGGGGTACCCACAGGGGTTACAAGGGAGTCCAACAAGCATGACCACCTCTTGTATTTCCTGCGTGCATGCCTCCCAAATCCGTAGGTTTATATGCTCAACGATAGATCCCGTGGTTTAAAGACACCGAAACATGTCTCTAGCCAAAAATTTCTTTTGCTAAAAATTGGAGATCCCACGGCCCTGGAAAGCATTTTGATACCACTTGTTATCTCTTAACCTGCAAGATGATACCAGAATATCAAATATGCGAAGAAATATACCCAGAACATAGAACAATGAGAAATAACAACAAGTATTTTATTATTCAGAAAGCAATGTTCACTTGCCTCTTCGAGGGGGCAACCTCCAATAGAGTTGAGCTCAATTACAAAATAAGACACAATTCTCCTCGAGGGGAGTCTCTATCCTTTATATAGGATTCATACATGCAATACCATGGGGAAATACCATGGTTCTTATTAATACCATCTATCTAATACCATGTCCCATTTGCAACTAACTGTGGTCCCTTCATTAAATGATGTTAACCACTTACAATTATTAATATGGGCTTTATTGACTGTTTACTTAACTATAACTATGACTCAATCCTATTACATAAATAAGGGGGTTAGGGTTGGACCCTAACAATGTGTTTTTATCAAGTCTCTCTGTTCTAGTGTCCTTGGCGCTCTAAACATTAGGGTGATTGATCCTATAGATCCTTTAGATCATTTCCTCCTCTAGTGGGAACAAAAAATGTGAATATTTAAAATGTTACTTGCTTTCATTGCGTGGGGAATTTGGGAGGCCAAAAATAAATTCATTTTCGAAGGTAGACACAAAGAAAGATCTAGTGTCCTAGGACATATCATGGGTTTCTTTGTGGATTATGTTAAGCCTAGGAGGCCTTATAGAAGTTGATATTTTCATTTTCCTCCCTGCTATTTATATACAAATTCTGGGTTTTTTTATGGAGCTTATCAGGTAGGGGTGTGTCGAGGAGGTGCTACCATATTCCTTATAGTAAATATGTCCTACTATATCTGGTTAAATTCTAGTGTAGGTTCAAATACAATAGCTGAAATGATGATTGCTTGGGTCCTTTTATTTTTTGCAGCTTCGTTAAACATATCCTCTTTTCATATCTATGGGGATTCAATGTGTGTGGTGGATTGGTTGTCAGGAAAGGGCCATTTGAGGCTCCTCTCCTTAAGTTGTTGGATGGACCATATCAAACATCTCAAAGGTCTCTTTCAAAACTTGAATGTCCAACACATTCTAAGAGAATGGAATCAACAGGAAGACCTATTGTCCAAAAAATATTTACAGGAGGAAGCAAGGATATTTTTGGAAGAACGAAAAGGTCTTAAGCAACTAAGAGGGGATCTTTCTAGATTCTTCGTGATTTGCGGTTGGGAAAATTGGATTTTCTCTCTTAAACCTTGCATGAATTGTCCTTTGAAAATGTACAACAATCAACTGTCTATTTACTTTATCAGTTTAGTTCTTGTGTCCATACACATTTTTGGGACTGAAAGTCACAATAATCCGAGTTTAAATTTTATGTAATTTATTTCAACGCTCAATTTTTTCTTATTATGGATAACATGTATATCATGGTCTTGGATGTTAAAACTTTGACTAATCACATGTGTGGATGTTTCTCTTGTTTATCCATAAGCTTTTGGAAAATTTTGTATTTTTACTCTTTTTGAATGGATGCTATCTCTTTTTTTTCGAAGTAAACGTTTTGAAGCTATTTAATAATATATGATTGATAAACGCAAATATCATATAACATTTTAGTTAGGAAAACCTTTCATCTAACTTGTCATTTTTATTTTTATGCTTTTGTTATATTGATATCACATATCTATTTGGTATACCAACATGGTCTTCTATTAAATGTTGCATTGTTTATATATTCAATTTGGTATAATTTAATTATATATCTATACAATTTTTTAATTAATTAGGTATTTAAAATTGTTATTAAACTAATCATTGTCTTAGTGAAGTGATTATGAACTTTAAACATTGGTTTGAACCAAATGCTACAACTTATTTGAGCATTTAATAAAATTGGTTGAATGTTTATTTTCTTTTAAATAATTATTTTAATGGTTGTTCAGATTGAATCTATATTAATAGAATCCTCGGGTTTTGGGCAATGAATTAAACCACAAAATTTCACCTTCAACTTGTTTCACTTGGACAAATTGTTAGATATTTTACTTTTAAACTTTAATTAAATATTAATGGGCACCTCCAATGAGCATGAAACTCCTTTCCAACGACTTTTTGAGTCATCACAGGACCAACAATGAGCAATACCTCCTTTTATAATCTATTTTACCTATTTAACTCATTCTCAGCTAGGGAATTTCATCCATACACTCAAGTAATTAGTAATTGCTTTGGGTGACCTTCAAAGATGGAGAAAGAGTGGAAACATAGAGTTTTGTTAATTGTTGGGAATATTTCATCATGGAATGTTATTTTAGTTTGGCATCGATCAAGTCAAAGATATTTTATTTTTGTTGCTTGAATTCATTTTATTTTTGTTACTTGAATTCTTATGGTTACATTATTTGCATGGACATATGATAAAGTTAATCCTAGTTGTATTGAGTATAAAATGCCTTGTTTATTGACATATTTATATAGGAACAACAATCTTACCCTTTGTTTTAGCATTAACATGATGCAATGGTTTTCTATCCTTGCACATTGGTCCATCTACCATAAGTAATAAACTAAGTGTAAAAATAAAACATTGTAAATAGAGTTGAACAATGCTTTTTAATCATGGATGTGAAACCACCTTGGCGATGCACGATTTTGGCATATGTAATTGCACATACAATGAATTTATTTTATATAGGCCTACCATTTATAGATCATGAAGTATACCACTATATGTTAACAAGATTTCTTATGAATGTGGACGAGAAAATTTTTCCTTTATGAAATGCATACATCTACACCAGTAAATCTACTGATATAATAAATCATTAAATCTCTTTTATGAGGAAAAATTTTTATAACTAGTATTCCTCAAAGTTGATAATAAGGTAGGGTACTTGTAACTCTATCGCGTATATTGTATATAAAAAAATGTTTAAATGTAATTACAAAATATTTAGATATTACATAATATCTAAATAATACATGTATCTAACTAACTCAAAATTTCTAAATATGTATTATAATACATATGTCCTTTTGTTTTAATGGTAATTATAGAGTTTAATTTCTTTTGTTTTTTTACATTTTTAAGGTTAAGAAATAATGATTGATATTAATGATTAGTTGAATTGGTTAAGGTTGTTTATTAAAATATTGTGTTATTATTATTCATTTATTATTTTTATTTATTTTTATTTTTATGTTTTTAGTGATCTCAAGTAGATATGGAGGCCAATGCTCTAAATTTGTAATGGAGGTTATTTTATGGAATATTTGGTGTTTAAGTGATTTAAATGTATTGCCCACAAAATATTGATACTAGTTAATAAAGTAGACATTCTAAGTTAATTGTAGGATTTTAATTGAGTGTGACTTTTTTGTAATATAATTAGGTGTCAATTGTGATTTCTTTAATCATTCTAATGTAAATGGTGATGTTGTTACCTTGATCTCTCTTTAACTTGCTATGTTTGTACTTAAGTGGGGAACAAACCATGGGGCCTACACTTAGTGAACCTATCTCATGTCATGTAAGATAATGGGATATTAAAGAATACCCCTAATTTCATAAAATATTGATAAATACATGCCAAAATAATTTTTTTGAACCACCTTGCCAATACATCTTTTAATAAAAACTCTCTAATTTCTTATAAATCTCTAATTTCTACAAGATACCCCTTTAATGGCCCCCAATACCTATACACCGCCTGTACCATGCATCTCCCACTCTAATTCCTATAATATATTAACTTTGCTTTTCATAATGTTAAAACCTCTGTTATGAAGGAACTTGATAAGATATTGGTCAACAAGTGATGAGGCTCATCAATAGCTAAATTATATGGGCCTTAATGTCACTCTCTAGCTTATTAAAATCATTTTTTCTCACATTTCTTTACATATTTTATTATATTTTGCTTAGTGAGAAGGATAAAGGTGAGATGTTATGTCATGTGGCCTAATGTGCATTATTCTGGGATTTGGAGCTGTTTTGGGCTAATTTAAGTGTAGGAACTCGAAGTAGACAAGCAAGAGGGATTTTAGGAGATTGGGTCTCCCTCCTTAACTCCTCAATCACTCAAAGATTCCTCCACTAGATCTCATCTGCTCGGAGTTACAAGTAGCTAAGCACACCGAGTTCATTGGCAACCAAGCCAGTGATAGTTGAAGACAAGTCAATCTCAATTTTTGGAGCCAAGCCTCCCTAATTTTAAGGAAGTTATTGGTACCTTCAGTTGTATAAATAAAAAGGACTAGGGCCTCATTAGGATTCGAGTTTTTATTGTAGCCAAGAGGCAATTTCGAGCTAAGATATTGTGATTGTTATTCTCATGTTATTTTTGAAATTTTGGTGATAATGAAAAGGGTTTCTTTGATCCAGCATTGAGTTCACTCAGAGGGCTAAAGCTCTTGGGTTAGGCCCAACCCTAGCACCAAAGGTTCCTCTTTCTATACATGTATTCTTAGATTAGAATCATAGATTAGTTGCTAAAGTTATCTCCGGTTTGTTTAATTTACAAGTCTTTGAATGATTGGTTCGTTTTTCTTCCATTAGTTGGAGAAGTAGATCAATTTTATATTTGTAAAAGAAAAGACTTCATAAAATCTTGTCACAGTGGTGTCATCCTCATCTCCCTCATGGGATCATGGTTTGAGGGTCCCACTCTCACAACCCCAAAAATAGATTTATCTTTTGGTTATTACATAGTTTAGGATTTCTTGTTGAGTAGATCATTGTTGATGATTTCTTAGAAGCACCTGCAATTGTCATTTTGTTTCTAGAGTTTGTTGTATATTAGAAAGCACTCCATTCCATATATTTAAGTCATTATCCATCAATAAATTAGTTTCTGAAATTCAACTCATATTTTTCACATTTACATAAAGTTGTGCATGAATGAAGAAAAGAATATGTGTTGTTGTAGGAGTTGCTGATCTGTAGGGAGGAACTCATTCCACCAGCCTCATCTAAGTCTTCTCCACTCCTCACCCAATCCTACCAACCACTAATTTGGATTTATGTTTTGTAGCCACCATGGGCAACCACCTTGAGAAAATCCAACCATCCTAAAGAGTTGGAATGATCCTTAGGTAGTTTACACCTTCTCCATACCTTATTCAACCATCATGCATCTTCCCATAACTTCCTTTCACCTTCCCTACCTTCCTACAACTTTCAAGTAAGTTTCCTATAGTAAATCAGGATATCCTGTAGTAACTATAGGAAATCCTATAGCAACTATAGGAAACACTGTAACAACCTTTTTTAGACTGTTTTGGGTAGAAATGATGATCAGAGCCTAGGATAAGCCTTCAATTTGACCTCCATAACCCTCAATGCAATTTTGGACTAGTTTTCCCATACCTTCCTCCCCTATAAAAGATCAACTTGTTTAGCCTAAAATCTACATTTCTAAATGAAAACCAAAAGACTCTTTTCTAAAATATTTAGCTAGTGCATGCATACATCATTCATAACAATGTTGGGATAATTTCCATGTCTACTTAGTCTAGATAGCTAGATGATAGAATGCAAGGTTCAATTAGGTCTCTTCTGCAAAGTAATGTGTGTTAATTTGTAGGTAGGTAATTTCATGTCATTTCATATCATTTTCTACTCAACACTTTCATTTCCTTAAAATAAGAAAGCATTTACTTTATGCATCAAAGATAGATTTACATTCACTCTTAGTAGTCAACCTCCTTCTAGTCAATAGAAGAATGGTTTGAAAAAACCCTAGTGGTCTATCACCCCAATTGAGAAATGACAAGAGTAGATTGTTGCATTTGTTGTGCATATAGTGTTAAGGTCCTATAATAATAGGATTCATAATTTTGAATTGGCTATGGTTAGTCTTGTAATATTGTACATACTTTTCCTTTCTGCAAAATGTTTTCCCATATTAAAATTAAAAAATGTAAAGAGGGTTATGTCCTAAAAGAATAATCAAAGGACAAAAAGAAAGAAAAAAGATTAAAAAAAATAAGTAAAAATATGAACCCCACAAAAAAAGAGATAAAATAGATCATGAAAGTGTGCAAATTCAAATGCCACTACCTTTTACTTTACTTTGCAAATAACATTGTGTGCAACTTGTAAAAAATGGCACAATCCATGATGGTCAATAGAAGATCAGTCATCTGTTGGACACCATTGATCCAAAAATACTCCACTATTTTTTCTTATAAAGACTTCATTGATTCATTTGTGCATCCTATTATAAACATGCTAACCAGTAGCTATCAGCCCAGGATCAATCAGGAAATTAAAAGGGTTTTATAGTTGGAAAAGAATAGTAAAGTGGGAGACTAGCATTTATACTAGGACCACATAGAGATAAGGATATATGGATGCCAACTAGATCCTTACAAACTGCCCAAATACCTCCCCATGAGGATATTTGCATTAGAGTACTTTAGGCAGATTATAAAATCTGATGAAGTCAATTTCCTATCAGCTAAGAAGAAGACCCAATTCAAAATGAAAAACCAATTGGGCCCCTTTATTTGTAATAATAGGGAAGCAGGACTGGAGGCTGATACGATTTTACAACAGATGAATTTCAAGAATAATTTTATGTGGCAATATGACCCTCATGGAGTCATAAATAAACTAAGGCTTGAAGTTAAATTGGGTCCTCTCATACATCATCCCAGGTGAGACATTGAAAGATTTTCCAAACTGTCTGAATGGCTGCAAATAAATTTGATAGACATGGACAGTATTGTAGTAGATGTGGAGAATACTTTGATAGATGTGGAAAAGCATATTGATACTAGTTCCTTTTTGCAGGTTCTAGCCTCAAAGAATAGATGAATATTACTCCCATCCTACAAACTCTAGTAAATGAAGACAAGAATGTGAAAAGAATAGGGGAAGAAGGTTCTAGTTCAACAATGGACACTACAAATGAACAATTTGAGATCAGTTACAGGAAGAGGCCCAAGCTTAATCCTATAACTGAAAAAGAAGACACCATTGACACAATGGGAATCACTGACACTAAAGCAATGGTTGGAAGGAATAAAGGCCTAGCATCTTCAGAAAAAATACATCAGCCTTCTACCTCAAACACCCAACTTATTGAGAAACAGCTCAGCATTGAAGTCTCTTCATCCAACAATCCTGTGGATAAAGAGAAAGATATTAAAGAAAAATATATGGAAATTAAGTTGAGGAATGAGGCATTAAAGGCTGAGACTTATGCCTAGAACTTTAAGAAAGCACCTGCAAATCAAAATAGGTTAATGTCAGCCTTTAACATTAAGACTAGGAAGATGCAAATGACATTCATGTAGCCTATGGTCCAACAGCCCAAATCATCAGCTGACTACAAGAAAATTGAATTTGA
The DNA here is from genome assembly GCA_000404065.3 of Pinus taeda. Taxonomy (NCBI): domain Eukaryota; kingdom Viridiplantae; phylum Streptophyta; class Pinopsida; order Pinales; family Pinaceae; genus Pinus; species Pinus taeda. The sequence continues at coordinate 129,649 of APFE031405990.1, forward strand.
AGTTTTGGCTAGGGATGTTCACCCTATTGACCAAATTTAGTTTCACAAACAGGTAGGTGAGATGATCTATTCCACCATGACAAACAAAACTATGACTGTGCACAAACTACAAAGCTCACTAGATAATATTATAGCATAGTACAAGCTAGAAAGGGCCTCCTCACAGGCCAAGGACAACAAAATCAAGTCACTGGAAGACTTGGTGATTGAGCTTGGGTATAATCCCAGTGATGTCAAACCTACAAAGAAATTGATAAAGAAAAAGAATGAGGATATTGTTGCTTTGAAGAAGCAACTGAAACTGCCTCATTCATAGCATCCATAGACAAAAGAGGTCTTAGAAATTCAAACTCAGTAGGAGGAGATGATGGATCTCATTGTCCAACTAAATGATCAGTTGAAATAAATGGAGAAGGAATTGGACAGTTTGATACAGTTAAAATAGGCCAGCCTTGAGACTACCACTGCCACTACCATTCCAATAGTCACTACAACAGTTCCATTCACCTTGGTAGCTTCATTGGCTCCTACAACTCCATTAGCTACAACACTTCCAGTTGCAACAACATCTACATTAGCAACAGGTTCCACAACAACAACAACTTAGCCAAGTGATGAGGCAAGCAAATTGGTCAAAGAAATGGAGGACATGTCCATTCAGACCACAAAGATAAATAAACTAAAAGAAAAGATAACAAGTTTAGAGAACGAGAATAAGCTTGCACAGATTATGCACAAGGATGAAGTTCAGAAGTTAGCCAGGTTGACTGAAAGAAAGAAGAGCTTGGAAAAATAATTGACATTAAAGGAGCCACTTGGCCAAGCTAAAGAATAGTTATGGGGCAATATCATTAACTCTGTCAATGATATTTGACCATCTATACAAGTCATCTTTGAACAAAATGACTTAGTCAAAGAGGCTGTTAGGTTCCTACCAATAGGAGTCATAATTTTGAATGACTAAGGTTAAGCCTTGTAATATTGTACATACCTTTGCTTTTTGCAATTGTTTTCCATATTAAAAATTAAAAAATGTAAAGAGGGTGTGTCCTAAAATAAATATCGAAGGACAAAAAGAATAAGAGAAGGTCAAAAAATGAAAATATATGAACCCCAAAAAACAAAAAGAGACCATGAAAGTGTGCAAGTCTAAATGCCACTATTATTTACTTTTATGCATAATAATGATTATATGTAGCTTTTTATTCATGCCACAATCCATGGTAATCAAAATGTTTAATCTTGGTTATTTCATGCTTTGAATTTTATGTTTATAGTAGAGAATAAAATTTGACCAAACAGTTTAATCTTGGCAGATCATTAGACAGGTAGAGAAAATAAGAGGAGCTCATAAGCTTAATCTGAGCCATTGGATGATATAAGGCTAGAATTAGATAGATTACTTTTCGAAAGAAAAATGGATGATAAGGGTTTTCTAGTCTAAATGCACCCAAATAAAATGAAGAAAAAATGGTAGGGTGAGTAAATGGGTAAGTAGAAGAAAAGTTGTTAAAGTATAAAGTTGATTGGATCAAAATATATGCATCATGATAAGACACATATTTCAATATGTATGACCAATTATGGAAGAAAAAAAAAAGTTTGCAAGTTAATATGATTAACTCCCCCTCTTTCATTTTTCCCCTTACTAATTTCCTATCCACAAGTATCTTATAAGTACTTTAAATCCTTCAAGTCAAAGAGGCTCAGAGCATTTCTCTGACTTTTGGTGGGGCTAGCCCCTCGTCTTAATGACTTATGGACATCAAGTGTTATAACGCCCTTCATAAAAGTCATACCCCTTCACTACCCTAATAAAACCCCTTTTCCTAAGGTTAAACTTCATTTGCCTAGGAAAAGTAAAGCAACCCCCATGTTAAATTCTATTTCACTCAAAAAACCCACAAAAGTATTTTATCCTAAGTATGAAATGTACGGCAATAAAATGCGCAAATTTTACATTATGCTAAGGGTATGCTCACTCTGCTAAATTCATGTTAATTTGTAACTTAATTATATAAATCCCCTGATATACCTATTCCCATATATTAATTAAATCTCCTATATAAATATCCCAACCCTTAGTTTAATTATAAACTATAGTTGACCCCCTACTTCATACCCCCAACAAAATTTGCTTAACTTACCAGTTTTCAGTAATGTTGGGTTAATCCCATCATTAAACCCCACCCGATCAATTAAATCCATGGTTAAGTCTTAATTAATCGCAAATCACAGAAGTTTAAAGTTGTGGCCCCCCCAACACCTCTGCTCTTATTACCCGTGCACTTCCCTTGCCCAACTGTCATCTGATCACCATCGCCTGCATCTAAGAGTCCATATCCATATCGGATCCGCTCGATGCCCGACCTTTACCCACCCGATAAGGTGGTTTTCCTCGACCCCCCAAATGCTACATGTCAAGCGATGGAGTAGATCGGGTGGCCCCTCCTAAATATCGCCTCCTCCACAAAAGTGGTGCAATGGCCAGGGAAACTGCCTCCCCACTCAACCCGATAAACTGCCAACTGTTCATTCATAAATTACCCGCCAAAAAATGATCGTTGCTCCATAAAAAGGCTGAGAAGCCCTTTTTTGCCTTTTTCAGTCATTTTCTTTTAAAGCCTCTGCAAACTAGTGTGATTCCTGCAAACGTTGAATTCACCAATTGAACTCCAAATTCACTCTTGAAGAAGCTACAGAGACCCCAATCAACCTCTCAATCTGAACTATAGCCATTCAAACTTTTGCAATTTCCATGAACTCCAAATTTGAAGATAATTCACCCAATTCCAAGTATTTCACCACGAATTACCACTCACCCTTTCAAATTTGAAAACGTTCAACCTGTAAAGTGTTTTAATTTAGTTAAATTAATTAAAAATACTTCAAATTTGAAATTTTGTTGCCCAAACCCTTCTCAAAACTACCAGTTTCCATCAAAACCACTAAAAATACCCGTGAAAGTCAAATTCAAATCCACAAGAACTAAATTATGGTTGCCCCTATCACCATGGATGTTAGACCGATCACAACTCCCCATTTGGACCTAGACCACCTACCCCTAGAAGACAGGGATTTTCAAATTAGAGATACCAACGCATATGAGGTCCTTCTCAAACTTCATTGTTTGAGTAGGGATAGATATCTGAACAATTATGATGACATTGGTATTTGGGAATCCAATTTACCCAAATACTAATTTCGCCAAGTACATGTTTTTCCCGAAATTGTCCATACGTGCCATACTTATTACATTCCCAACCAAAGAGCTATAATGTCCCCTAACCAGAAAGTCATGTTTACCATCACAACTGAATCAATCAATGAGATGTTACAAGTCCAACCAGGTCCAAAACTAACCCCACTCTCAATTGGAGATTTGTTAGACTAGTACACCAAGTTGAGTCCATCAAAACTGGCCCAATTGTTCCAAACTTTCATTGTAGAAGAGAAACACATTCCCAAACATGCATGTTAGGACTCAGAAATGTCATATTTTCATCCACCTTTTTCTTCACTATTCCTTACATTTCATCATCCCATTAACCTTTTATCATATCATTTTCATAAATACATTTGGGTTTCACCTTCTTATTTTCCATTTTATTCATTTTTGTATTACAAGTGAATTTATGATTAAATATTAGAGAATATACATATTTTTATATATATCTCAAGAATATGTGAGTTTTGTGATGTGTAGGAAATATGTGAAGAATTAATATCTCCTCCACCATATTAAGGAGATAATTATGAGAAAATCATGGAGGATTTGGTTCGCATATCTTATCCAATATATGTGAGAGATTTGTGGAGGATTCAAAGGGATCATATTTTGTAATAATGGGAAAGTAGTTGAAAATGCTTGAGAGATTTGTGGGATCATATCTTGTAATAATGGGAAATTAGTTGAGAGTGCTTGAGAAAATATTGGATATGTAATTATGAGAAGGTTATCTTTCTCATGTATATACGAGAGTGCTCTCTCTTCATTTTAAGAATAAGGAATGAATAATGAATAATGGAGAATGGAGATTAGCTTTAAGAGATAGTTTTGCAATCATGATTTGTAATTTGATTCTTGTAATATAATTTGAGATAGTTTTTATTGTTCTGAGCTCACATATTTTGTTTGTCATTCAATTCTTCACATGTTGTATTGCTTTTCCTTTATGCAATTTCTTGTTTTCATAGTTAATGTTTCAATGCCTTCTTAGATTAATTTGGTTCCAGTATTTTAGATTAAATTAGTTCCACTTCAGTCTTGCATATATAGTGCATGTGCCTCATAAGTCTACGAACCTCGGATTGACAAATTAAATAGTTGGGCAAGTACTACAACAGAATTAAATGAACATATTTTCACCCAACATTTTGGTGCCATTGTCGGGGAGGCACGATGGATTGAAGTTTAGTTTGATTTTTCATGCAAGTGTGTTTAGACATGTTCCTAACTTCGAGGTGTTAAGGCTGTAAGACGTGGGGAACAACCTCCGCATCGCATTCAAGATACCGTAACGGGCTCGACCTCTTATGGATTAGGGCATGTAGGGTGTGTTTACATTTATGCAAGTGTGAATTTCAATTTCTGCAAGTGTGTTTGATTTTTGCAACTGTGAAGAATGTTTGATGAATTCATGGTTCATGGTTGTAATTAAAGCATTCGATTACTCAATTAATGAGCAGTCCTTGTAAGAGGGTTTAATTGAGTATTGAATTCAAGATTATTTCTGTGGTCCTTTTGTTTTTAATTCAATTTTTAGTGTGCTGATTTTTTTTGTTTTTAGAATCTCTTTCAACATGGTTTAATAATGAGTGTCAGCTTGGAACTACTCACTCAGATCCTTACAGAAGTCGGAATCTCCTCTTCCCTAGAAAAGGAGATCTTGACAAAAATTGAAAGTTCAACTACTCCCCAAGAAATAAACAAAGAGTCAACATATGAAGAATCCTGCATATCTGATGGTGAACAATCGTTCGAATAGGAGATCGAGGAAGAAGAACAGCAGATCAGAGTAGAAGAAGAGGAGTTACAACATGATTTAAGTGAGAGAAACTGTGCTTATCAAAGCTTTATTGAAGAATGGTTCTAGGTAAGTACTAGATTAGATTCATCTTTTTATTTTTTAGTTGATTTGCAGTCACAACAACTAGACTCATTCACTCTCGAATATTTTCATCCATCATTTAAAAAATTACTACTGAATATATTGTTGTTACTGCTACGTGAATGGCTTCATTGGAAGTTTAATTACACGTAACTAATTTTTTTCTAATTAGTATAGAGTAGGTAGGCTTTCATTTTTAGTTTTTGTTTTCATTTTCCGTTTTGCTTAGAATAAGTATGCTATCCTCCGCGCTTAGTGTGATCACGAGGACCAAAAAATAGGGATGATTTAGACTAATTTCAAGAATAAATAAACGTTTTTCAATATGGTTGATCAAAACATATTTCCATTTGCAAATCATTGTGTCCATTTTTTAAAAAAAAAAAAAAAAAAAACTAAGCTAGAGAAAGTTTAGTTTCTTTCTAAATTTTAGTTTTTCATTGATTAAAAGAAAATATATATATATATATTATATAATATATAATATATATATATATATATATATTTAAAAAAAAACTAACCATTTTTGTTTTTAAAGATAGGATTAATTTCATTTGTTTAGCTTAATAAAAATAAATAATAAACCAACCAACCAGCGCACTCATATAAACAAAAACATAAAACATAAACAAAAAAAATCTATTAAACGCATCGCAAAAAAAAAAAAGACCTAAATTTGCCTGATCAGACACAAAATTTCTCTGAGCTGAGCTCTGATAATTGTCCACTGCATTGCCTTCAAACCAAAACAAGTAGTCTGGCATATTATTCATCCCAGGTCCACCCTGCGGGACAGTCTCGGATCTACTAACCGGTCCCACATTTAGGGCATCCACGAACCAATTCTCTCGCTTCGTTTCCTCCATTAGAGACCCCATGCTGCTTTGTGACGAAGCTCCATCAGGCTTATTAGCAAACACAAAGAGCCTCAGCCTCGAAAACCTGTAACCTATTTTTTGCAATCTATCATACTCCGCCATCATGTTCTCCATATTTTCATCATTGGTAATAGAAACCAGAGCATCTAGATCCTCATTGGGCAATTGATACTTGAATGAAACACTGCTTCCCCAAATGTTCACGAGAATAGAGGCTTTGTTGTTTCTTTTTACACCATTGCAGAGAGTGCCAAGCATTCCCTGAGGTCGTTCTGCAATCAATGTCGATGCACTGGTATGGCTCGAATTCTATTCTCACTGATTGTTTGATTTTTCAATTGGGTTTCTGTTCCTAGTATTTTGGATCAGTTTATGAATGTGGGCATGCTAAAGTCGCAGTGGACTCGAGTGTACTAGATTATATGTAAGACTAAGGACCAAATTCCCTTGAATTGAGATTGGGCGACCTCAGATGTTCAATTAATTGCACCACGACCTCAATCTAACTTCTAATCAAGCTTGTAGAAAAGCAAGGGTCCCTAAAATGGATTCCACTCTGCCTCACTGAAGAGGACTTAAACACAACCACAGAAGTAAGAAAACAACTTAAAAGTAAATTGCATGAAAATGGAATAAGAGCTCAAAGAGTCCGGATACCCTATATCCATCTCATCAGGATTCATGTCCATTCTCCTTATGTGAATTTGTGAATAGTATTGTGAATTTGTGCATTAGGGTCTCTGTCGTTAGTGCTTTCACTGTGCCAACACCATGCCTCCATTGTCCTTGACGTCCATGCCTCTCGGATCCACAACCCCTAATTTTGAGTTACCGGAACCTCTCACTGGCACGGTTTGGAAGTTGGCTGACTTTGAAGGACATCCCGCACTGCTAGTGACGTTCATCTGCAATCACTGCCCATTTGTTGTGCATTTGAAGAAGGACATTGTCAAGCTTGCAAATGATTACATACCAAGGGGGCTTGCAATTGCAGCAAGTGACACTAAATGCTGTCACACACCCTCAGGATGGTCTAGATTTCATGGCTGAAAACGCTAGGACATTTGAGTATACGTTCCCATATCTTTATGATGAGACATAAGAAGTTGCACGGGCTTATGGAGCTGTTTGCACTCCTGAATTTTACATGTTCAAGAATAATGGAAATCAGCTATTTGAGCTTGCTTATCATGGACAATTCAACGATTCCCGACCAAATAACAACAAACCTATTATAGGAAGTGACTTCAGGCAAGCTTTGGATTGTGTCCTGAGCGACCAACCAATAAATTTTGCACCAAAGCCAAATGTTGGATGCAACATTAAGTGGCACCCGAGTGAAAACGTGTAATGTTGTCATCCTCATGACTTTAGTTAATAAATATTATCAACCAAAATTGTCTGTGGTTTCAGACTTATATATGATGTTGTTAGTAGTATTGGTTGGTTTTGTTGAACTTTGCACTATCTTATTTCTATCACCATGGAAGTGTGATTTTTGTTGTTTAAAAATAATAATAATAATAATAATAATAAAATTGCCCTCATTCATTCATAAACTAACTACTTGTTCCCTAAGAATACAAAATCATTTGCAAATGTTTTAAATCAATTTTCTTGCAAACCAATAAAAACATTTTGAAAAAGTATTGCACAATCAATGAGTACATTGCATGGGGACATGCAATATTTCTAGTTGGGGGGAAATAAAAGTATGTTGGATTTTTTTTTTTGTGAATTTATGGGCAAAAGTTAGGATGCATATACTAATAAGATAAATGAGATTGGTGTTGTGTAGGTCAACGAGAAGCTTATGCAGAAAGCTCAACATTATGATACGACACCCTTTTCATCCATAATTAGTGTAACTTTGAAAAATAATTTTAAAAAGGACATTTCATAAATTCTTGAAAATGCGCTAATTTGTTTTTGAGTCACTTCATACAGGAATGATCGATGGAGATGGCACACAAAGGTGACAATTTTTATGCATGAATGGTGCTAAAAGTTGAAGACAATCGAATGCAAAAGTGATTTTTCGAAATCACAATGGAACATGCATCATTGGATGCTTGAAGGAACTAATTCTTCACTGCACATATCATGACATTTTCCACTACACAAAAATCCTTTTGCATCATGATTACTCCCCTTTTTCCTTCCAAACGCATAGACCATCCTTGTGTTGCAGCCCATCTTCCATTTCCTTATCTTTCACGACTTCATGCACGCCTATTTTTCTGAATCACTTACATCCCTTTATCCTTTTCAATTTATTTTTGCCTTCTAGTTTGCCTTCTAAATAAAACTCATTCCCTTTCCATGATTACATTGCCTTGATTTCCTAGCCATGCTGATCCACACTGCTTATCCGTGAGTTCTTTCCATTTATAGTCCTACCAAATCTTTTTGTACAAACTCGCGTTGACTGATGTGGGATTCCTTAAGGCCCACCTTTCAACAAGTCTTTCCCCATCGACATTAGCACCTTATCTGGGAAATAGACTAGAGTTCCTTTTTAGTACCTAAAGGCTTGCATGCCTTAATGGCAAGTTCTCTCACTGGCAATCATGGGAATACATCAATGTCCCTTGATCTTCAGATCTTGCAAGTGGCTCGACCTCGACACATCTATTCTCACTTTGTAAGATGTACTCTGGTACCTTGGCACTCATTGACATCAATGGTGAGTTGCCTCGCATTAGTTAACAACATACATCAATGGCCAGTAATCCAATGATTTATATTCATGCTCGACATCGACACATTCATTCGCATGTTTAGAATTGTACCATTGGGTTTGTAGCGGGTGAAGACTATACACTTTTTCACGACTCCCTCAGCAGTTACAGCAGCATGCATTTTGATCTATGAGAGTACCATAGTTCCACTTTCAACATTTATCTTTTCCATGATTCAGCATCAGCATTTCAGATTCCTTCATTTCCCAGGATCCAGTTACATCAGTCACATTTTCCTGATCCCGCAGCAACAACAGCTACATTCCTATTGCATAGTTCATCATTCTTGGGTAAGTAGAGGTATGTTGTTTTCTAATCTTTAATCATGCAATTCCTTATATGATAACTTGAATATTTTCGAAAATTCCCTCACCATTGCTACATTTCCTTTCATGAGCCATGTCAAGTTGCATGAGGACATGCAACCAATTCTGTTTGGGGGGGGAGAACTATATTCACTACATATTCACTTCCATCACTCCATTTTTTTTCTCATTTACAATTCACCAACATTTATTTTCCAATGATACTTTGTTGCACTTTGCTTCATATGCAATATTGGCATGCTTCATTAATATTACAAAAGGGCTTTCTGATGCACATTATGATTTCCAGTGAGTGTTTACATTATTATTGAAGAAAAGAGAACAGAAAATAAAATGAATGTTGTTAACACAAGAACCAACATTCTTTGTATTCATGGTTGTCACACAAGAACCAACCATAAGAAAATGTAAATTGTTACTCATGTCTTTCACATATCCTGGAAACATTCATTATTAAAAGACATCATCATGTAAAGCCAAAGTTCAAAATGCCAAATCTTCTTAAAGAGACCCATGCATGGTTGCATGAGGACATGCAACAAGTTCAGTTGGGGAGGATGTTGGGACTCAGAAATGTCATATTTTCATCCACCTTTTTCGTCACTATTCCTTACATTTCATCATCCCATTAACCTTTTATCATATCATTTTCATAAATACATTTGGCTTTCACCTTCTTATTTTCCATTTTATTCATTTTTGTATTACAAGTGAATTTATGATTAAATATTAGAAAATATACATATTTTTATATATATCTCAAGAATATGTGAGTTTTGTGATGTGTAGGAAATATGTGAAGAATTAATATCTCCTCCACCATATTAAGGAGATAATTATGAGAAAATCATGGAGGAATTGGTTGGCATATCTTATCCAAGATATGTGAGAGATTTGTGGGATCATATCGTAATAATGGGAAATTAGTTGAGAGTGCTTGAAAGAATATTGGATATGTAATTATGAGAAGGTTATCTTCCTCATGTATATAAAAGAGTGCTCTCTCTTAATTTTAAGAATAAGGAATGAATAATGAATAATGGAGAATGGAGATTAGCTTTAAGAGATAGTTTTGTAATCATGATTTGTAATTTGATTCTTGTAATATAATTTGAGAGAGTTTTGATTGTTGTGAGTTCACATATGTTGTTTGTCATTCAATTCTTCACATGTTGTATTGCTTTTCCTTTATTCAATTTCCTGCTTTCATAGTTAATGTTTCAATGCCTTCTTAGATTAATTTGATTCCAATAATTTAGATTAAATTAGTTCCACTTCAGTCCTGCATATATAGTGCATGTGCCTCGTAAGTCTACGAACCTCGGATTGACAAATTAAATAGTTGGGCAAGTACTACAACATAATTAAACGAACATATTTTCACCCAACAATGCCCGTCCATATGTTTTTGCCATTTTCTTTGAAAGGGGAAAGCATATTATCACTATGATATCATGTGTTTTGGGTTGTACCACTGATGAATTTTTTGATGAGCTTATCCTGGCCTTCATGTCCATTTTCACCCCAAGAAAGCCTCTTACTACTATATACAATTATGCTCAATTCATAGCTGAAAGGATGCATGCCCAGTTTACCAGTCAGACAGATTTCCCTTTACCCTCCAGAAGCTTGATACCAGAGGCCAACCCAGGTCTGTTATATTTTGGACACCATTGTTCCACAAGTATTCATCACCATACACTTATACAGACTTCATTGATTTGTTTGTCCATCTATTCATGACTATGCTGACAGGAAGCCCTCCACCCAAAATAAGCCAAGATATCAAAAGAGTCCTTCAGTTGTCCAAGCAAAGTAAAGTGGGAGATTCATACCTTTACCAAAACCACACAGAAATAAGAATCTATGGGTGTCAACTTGCCCCATACAAACTCCCCAAATACCTCCCCATGAGGTTATTTTCTCTAGAGTACTATAGGAAAATAATGAACTCTGATGAAGTAAATTTTGTCTGAGCCAAGAAAAGAACACAGTTCAGAATAAAAAACTAGTTAGGCCCTTTCATTGGAAACTCTAGAGAAGCAGGGCAGGAGGTAGATCTGATTCTGCAACAGATGAAGTTTCAAAACAGTTTCATGTGGAGATCTGACCCTCAAGGGTTTATGACCAAACTTAGCCAAAAGGTCAAATTGGGGCCTTACATCCATTACCCCATACCAGAGATAGAAAGATATGCAAATCAATCCAAGTGGTTGGAAAACACTCTTGTAGATACGGATAGTACAATGGTAGATGTTGAAAATACCTTGATTGATTTAGGGAGATAACTTGATGAAAGCTCATTCCTGTAGGTACCACAACAAGAAGCAACCATGAGTACCCCTATTTTTTTACAGACCCCTGAGAATGAGGAAAGGAATTCCAAGAGGAATAGGGAGGGAGCCTCCACTTCAGGCATGGACACCTCCAATGTGTAGTATGAAGGTAGCCAAAGAAAAAGGCCAAGGCTCAATCTTGTTTTAGAACAGGAAGACACAGAAGGCTTAGCAGAGTAACTAATACTGATTTTGACATGAGCAGACACATAGCTCCATCCGGAGAAACTCAAGAGCCATCCACATCACAAACTCAAATGTTGGAAAGGAAGATCAGTGTAGAAGTATCCTCATTCAATAGGCCTGTTGATAAAGACAAAGACATTAAAGAGAGGTATAAAGAAATTAAAATGAGAAATGAGAAACTGAAGGCAAAACCTTATGCTTAGTATCTCAAGCTTACACCAACAAACCAAACTAGATTAATGTCAGCTTTTGACATCAAGGAGGGAAAGATGCAAATGTCTTTCATAAAGCCAATTGTGAAAACACCAAGGACATTAGCAGCTTATAAAAATATTGATTTTGAGGTATTGGCAAGGGATATTCATCCCATAGACCAAATTGAATTCCATAAACAGGCTAGAGAAATGATATACTCCACCCTAACTGGAAAAGCCATAACTGCCCATCAATTGCAGAATTCATTAACCAATATCTCAGCTCAATATTAGTTAGAGAATGCCTCCTCATAGGCCAAGGATACTAGAATTAAGTATTTGGAAGACTTAGCGATTGAATTGGGACATGATCCCAAAAACATCAAAGCTACTGAGAAACGAATTAAAAACAAGAATGATGAAATTGCAACACTTAAAAAGAAATTGAAGATACCTCAACTCTAGCATCCCCAGACACAAGAAGTCTTGGAAAACCAAACAAGACATGAAGAATTGATGGGCTTAGTCCTAAAATTAAATGATCAGTTAAGTGAAACATAGAAAGAATTGGACACTTTAATTCAATCAAAGCAAAGTGATATTGCCACTACTTCTGTAAATGTCATCCCAATAGTCTCAACAACTGTCCCTTCTACATTGGCAGCCTCACTAGCTCTCACAGCTCCTATGGCCATAGCAGAATAGGTTTCAACACAGCCTACATCAGCAGTAGGTACCTAAGGTGAAGAAGCAACAAAGTTAGTCAAGGCTATGGAAGAGATATTCATACAGGCAACAGAGATGAATAAGCTGAAAGAGAAGATGACAAGCTTGGAAACTAATTACAAGCTTGCCAAAATCATGCACAAAGAAGAAGTGCATAAAGCTACTAGAATGAGTGAGAGATTAAAGGCCACGGAGAAGGATCTGACACTGAAAGAACCTCTTGGACAAGCTAAGGAACTACTATGGGCCAATATCAATGACTCTGTCAATGATATTTGGCCATCTATTCAGGTAATTTTTGAGTAGATAAATTTAATAAAGATGTCTACAAAATCCATCCAAAAGGCAAAAGAAGAATTGGGAGAGATGCTTGAAGATGCCACTACAATCATCCAATTCCTTAACAATAAAAATATATATGAGCTCTAGGAATTGGAAATTGAGGATAGAATTGAAACAATTTTGGAAGTGAGGAAGGTCCTTTCCAAGAGAAACTTGATGTTAAACTTGGAGGACAAATGTTAGAATATGTAGGTAGCGGTTGATAGATTTATGGCCAGGTTAAAAATTTTGAGAGAGAAAGAGTTACCCAGTCCCTTAGTCATAAATGACAAGCTCATTACAACAACAAAATCAGAGAGCTAGCAAAAGAACAGGCCAGTACATCATTGGTTAAGGAATTGCCAACAGGAAAAGTACTATATCGGACATTTGAAAACTTGTTTTACCTCCAGCATGAGGTAAAACACTTGTTTATCAATAAGCCTACTTTTACCAAGTACTCCGAGGCAAATGAAATATACAGAAGGATGCTGAAGATCCAATTACCTGATGCTGAGACATGGGAAAAATTAACTCATTTACTGTAAGAAAAATACAGTAAAAAGGTAAAAGTAAAATAGCCAGGTGAAAAGATGAAGACAGATCAGCAAAGTCAAAGTGTATCAGTGTCAAAGTGTATCAGATGAAATCCAACAGTAAATGAAGATACTAGCGTAAAAGATCAAACAACAAAGCATCATAAAGGGCTAAAATCAAACCATAAAGGTGAACAATACCAAAATAAATGGAACAACATGAAAGCAGTTCAATAACTGTCTCTATCTTCTTGCAAGAAGATAATTTTATTTCCTAGATTAAATCTCAAATTAGTTTGAGATATTTTGTAATAATTTTTGTATAAATACTTCACAATTCGAAGTATGCAGGGTGGATTCTTAGAAATTTCCATAGAATTTTGATCAAAAGACTATAAAGCTATTTCATTGACTAAGCCAGCAAGTTGGCTTGATGAATAAAAACAAGATATTTCACACGATTCATGTGTTGAGCAAAGTGCAGACAGGTATTTTCTTATGTTATCATTATCTTTCTTAAAGTTTTCCCACAATCTTTTATGTATTTCTAGTTCTGAATGCTATAACTGGAACAATATCTCAGAATTTGTTTAATTACACTCTGTTTTAACAGTTATGCATATAAATGTTTTCAACTGATATCTAAGTTAAGGAATTCTTAATTTCTCCTTAGTTTAGTGATCAAAAAATGGATCTTGGATAAACCTCTAAGTCTAAAAGACTTCATAGAAGAGGTAAAAGGTGCCAAATGGCACAAATCCTTTGTAAATTAGAGGAGAATGAAAGTTGTAGGTGACTCCGAGAAATAGCCTCATTGTAGAGATCTTCTCATTCTGAATCCAACGTAACTTGAATGGGCGAAAACAGATTTCAGATGAGGAAGTTATCATGAAAAGAATCTCCCCTTTTTCTTTGAGAAAAGAGGCTAAAAGCATGAGAAAATAGCGAAAAAAGGCATATCGGAGGCTTAAACCAAATCTGCACAGGAGCCGTTGGATCTAATCGATCAACGGTCTAGATCCGATCGGTGAATCATAATAAGAAGGTCATATCGAAGGAAGGCACATAACATGCATGGGACCAGACCGATGTGATACCGTGATCGTTGATATCAGTGGATCACAATCGACACTGGCATAGACCCTATTATATGGAAAGGCCTCAGACTTGTGTGATCTGTGATTGCGACTTGTCGCATCATTGTATCGCGTCAGCACGTTACAGCGGAGTGGGGCCGATATACACACACACACACACATACATACACACACACACACACACACACACACACACATATATATATATATCTGCGTGATACGATAGCTAGACCCAATGGAAAAATAGGCGCTATCTCATAAGATTTGAGATCTGCCAATTGCCATTTTTTTAATGTATTTTTAAATACAAAGGGACAGGCCAATTGTGATATGCGATAGTGACTACCAAATGGACCCGATAGTGCTATAAAGTGGGGTTATGGGAATTTCAAGTCCAGATGAACAATGTTCTATAGATTCTTCCATGTTTTTGCAGCGTTTTCCTATGTTAACAGAAAATGATTGTTTCAAAGGATTGCAAGCACCGATTGCCCCTTCCGTTATGGTATAGGTGGCATCCATCCCTGAGAGAGTTTAGCAATGATTGCTAACACTCAGAGAAGGGATTTGAGCAGACCAAAGTGGGAAGATAGAGAGCCCAAGAGGGACAATGAACATGCAGTGCCGATTTGTCTTAAAAAGCCACAGAACAATAGAACGAGGAGATTGTTGGTTGTTGCTGGGTTGTTGGTCATTGTGGGAGTTGTTTCTAAAGCCAAAGTAGGAAGCTAAGGCTAAGAGGTAGTGTAGAAGCCAAGAGGAATCATAGAAGTAAAGGAAGTAGCCTACAGGGTCACTTGGAAGCCAAGTGAAAGGCCAAGAGGACTATTTTTTTGATGAAGTCAGAAAGAAGCCAGAGTGAAGAGCGAAGAGCTGAGAGCTATAGCCAAAGAGCTAGAATTAGAGCCAAGAGCCAAAAAGCCATAGTCATAGCGAAGAGCCAAAACCAAGATCCAAGAGCCAGAGCCAAGAGCTAGAGCCAAGAACCAAAGCTTCAAGAGCCAAGGGATTAGATGGTGTCTAAACCCACTGTTTTTGTGCAAAAATCCAGGAGTTGGGCCAAGAGCTTGTAAAAAAGACTTACACCATAATCCTAGAGAGCCTAGTTGAGTTGACTAGAGCTCATGAGATGTAGCCCAAGAGTTGTGGGTGAACTCCAAATTAATATTGTTATTCATGTGTCTGTTTTATTGCTACATTATCTCTACTGCTTTATTCACTGTTATATATGATTTATATATATATATATATATATATATATATATATTCTATATATATATATATATATATATAATATATATATATATATATATATATATATATATATATATATATATATAATTATATATATATAATATATATATAACGGTAAGCGCATTTACATATCAACACAAAAAACAAATTTTTAAAGCATATAATCAGTTTAAGACAAACATAAACATACACTATATTGTCAAGCATTTCTTAATTCCACATTGGTTAATCAAATAGACTTGGGAATATTTGAGATGCCTAAGAGCCCCATTTTTAGATCAGGTGGTATCAGAGCTTAAGATTGATTAACCCCACCTTCAAGGAAGGTTATATCAGAATGCTTGATTGACAGAGCAAATACTACTTGTCTGAAAGGTGTTTGAACAGCAAGAGGCTAATTGTATGCTTGTTTTGTAGACTGACTATTTTCTAAATTTGCATAGGTGAAGGGAAAGCTATTGATAGCTCAGTCCAAGAAGGACAAAAGGAAAAGGGATGAAGGCACTCTTCTTATCCAAAAGGACCTCAAGGAAACCCAAAGCACAAGAGGTTTGTTGCAAGAGATTGCTTAAATAAACTCTTTATTTATCTTGTTGAAGTTCTTTTTGTTCATTGGAATAATGACAACTTCTTCAAGTGGGTCCTCAAATTCTGCTCTCTTCGCAAGATTATTTGATGAAGACATGAAGCAAGAGTTGTCCACCATGATGGATATGGTGAGAGAAATGTATGAGGATGGAAGGAAGAGTAGCATACTTAGAGAACATCTGAATTCCATGAAGGAAGAGAAGCAGTTGCTTGCTGACAAATTGCAGGAAATGGAGAGGCAACTTCATATTGCAAATATGAACCTGAAGAGTATGCATGAGTTGGAAACATAGCTATTTTTTGCCCAACAAGCCTTAGTCAAGTACCATCTTGAAGGAGAGGTAAGCCATTCTAGTTTGTCTTCAAATTCCTCTGAGAATGCTTATATTGGTTCTTTTGAAAAACATACTAAAGGCATAGGTTCCAAGCTAATGTCCAAGATGGGCTATGAAGGAAAGGGCTTGGGAAAGCATGCACAAGGTATTGTTGAACAAATAATGGTTGAGGAAAGGCCTAAGTATTTGGGTCTTGGCTATGGACAGTCTTATGGAGATATTTCCAAAGCTACCATGAAGGCCATTGAAACAATCCCAAGAAGGAGTTTCATTTCATGTCCTCTACCTCAAAAGTGTGAAGGTTGTATTCAAGAGGAATACAATAGATTGAAACATCAATTGCAGGATGTAGGTGTTTAGAAGCACACACTTGAACCAGAGAGTTGGGGAGACTCCAACAGCCTTGAAGAGATTGATGATGTTCCAAAGGGAGCTACTTCTTCACTCAATTCACCTCCTCATGAAGGCAATAAAGGTGAAAGAGAAAGGTATAAATTTGGTTCTAAACATATTCCTTTTGATTTTGCAAAGCATGGTAAATTTCCACATATGTATGGGAAAATAATTGCATGTTACTTTTGTGGTTTAGATAACCATGATGTTTCTAGATGTTGGAAGAGAATGGCCACATGCATGAAACTTTTGAAGGAAAAGAAGCAAGCAGCCAAAGGTCCATTGGACAAGGCAAATCATGTTGTCAAGAGGATGCACATGCAATGCACTTACTGCCATAAGCAAGGACATCTTGCTGCAAAATGTTGGACTTTGAATACAGAAATGCTTCCACAAAAGCCAAATAAAGTGGAAAGAGAAGATGGTAGAAATGGAAGTGAAGATTCCATGAGTGATGTGTCTCAGAATGATTCACATGATGATGCTTATGTGCAGAAAAAGGTAGTACCTTTGAAAGGGATTGGTAAGAAACAGTTAGAGTTCTTATCCGATTGAGATTGCATGTCTATTGATGCATCTACATTATATTTCATTTCAGCTTCGAAAGTACAGTGCGCTTAAGCAAAAGTTGAAAGGTGAAATGCATGCATGAGCTTGAGATGTATGAACATAGGGATGTTGATGATTTCCTTATTTTTGAACATGTATGTGTAATTAACTTGCAAGGTTGATTGCTTTGACATGCATGTGATGCCATGTTGACTTGGAAGAAGTTAACTTGGTCTCCAAATGGAGATAATGATGAAGTGTTTCATCTTTGAAAAAGAGTCCTAATGGTCTTTTTCTACATGCTTGACTGAAGGGTCCTTTGTTTAAAGGCTTGTTTTGTGTGCTTGTTATCTAGTCCATGATTTGCATGCAAATACAAGACTTAGAGGTGTTCACAAGATGTGAAGTCTGTTTCTTTTTTTGAAGCAGGAGTTTAGACGATCTAGTTGTTGTCTGTATGCATGTTGTTGTTAACAATTGTTGTTGGTAGCCTTTCAAACAAGTACAAATGAAACTTTTGTGGAGTAGATTAACTTCACATTTGTTTGAGCCACCTTCGATCAATGATTAAGGCAAAGAAGTTAAAACCACCTTTCTATGACCATTTCAGCAGAAGTTCTATAGGATGGCAAGGAGGAAGACAGTTCTTCCTAGGAAGACCAGCCAATCTAAGAAGGGAAGTGGTTAGAAACTTTGGTTCAGAGGCACTATGCAAAGGCAAGTGTAGGGAGGCTAAAAGAAGAGGGTGAATCACTCTCATTTACTACTTAGATCGGTATATCAGTCTTTTGGAGACCAAAAGTTCTTTTAGTGGGAAGACGTGATCCAAAAATGGATCTTGCATAAACCTCTAAGTCTAAAAGTCTTCATAGAAGAGGTAAAACGTGCCAAATGGCACAAATCCTTTGTAAATCAGAGGAAAATGAAAGTCATAGGATGCTCCTGGAAATAGCCTCATTGTAGAGATCTTCTCATTCTGAATCCAACGAAAACAGACTTTAGATGAAGAAGTTATCATGAAAAGAAGCTCCCCTTGTTCTTTGAGAAAAGAGGTTAAAAACATGAGAAAATAACGAAAAAGGCATATCGGAGGCTTAAACCAAATCCGCAAAGGAGCCGTCGGATCTGGCCAATCAATGGTCCAGATCCGATCGACAAATCGCAATCGACGGGTTGGATCAAAGGAAGGCACATAACATGCATGGGACTAGGCCGATGCGATACCACGATCATCGATATCAGCGGATCACAATCAGTGCTAGCATAGACCCTATTAAATGGAAATGCCTCAAACTTGTGCGATCTGTGATTGTGACTTGTTGCATTCTAGTATTGCGTCGGCACATTACAGTGGAGCACGGCCGATATATATATATATATATATATATATCTGCATGATGCGATAGCCGAACCTGATGGAAAAATAGGTGCTATCTCATAAGATTTGAGATCTACCAAATGCCATTTTTTTAATGTATTTTGAAATACAAAGGGACATGCCAATTACGATATGTGATAGCAAATCCCAGGAACTCGACAGTGCTATAAAGTAGGGTTATGGAAATTTCAAGTCCAGATGAATAGTGTTCTGTGGATTCTTCCATGTTTTTGCAGTGTTTTCCTGTGTTAACAGAAAATGATTGTTTCATAGGATTGCAAGCACCGATTGCCCCTTCCGTTACGTATAGGTGCATCCATCCCCAAGCGTGTTTAGTAATGATTGCTAACACTCAGAGAAGGGATTTGAGTAGACCAAAGCAGGAAGATAGAGAGCGCGAGAGGGAAAATGAACATGCAGTGCTGATTTGGCTTAAAAAGCCATAGAACAACAGAACGAGGAGACTGTTGGTTGTTGTTGGGTTGTTGGTCATTATGGGAGCTGTTGTTGAAGCCTAAGTAGGAAGCTATGGCCAAGAGGTAGTGCAGAAGCCAAAAGGCAGCACAGAAGCAAAGAGAGAAGCCTACGGAGTCACTTGGAAGCCAATTGAAAGGCTAAGAGGATTGTTTTTCTGATAGAAGGTAGAAAGAAGCCAGAGTGAAGAGAGGAGAGTTGAAGCCAGAGCCAAAGAGCTAGAGTCAAAGCCAAGAGCTAGAACCAAGAGCCAAAGAGCCAGAATTAGAGCCAAGAGCCAAAACCAACAGCCAAGAGCCAGAGCCAAGAGCTAGAGCTTCAAGCGCCAGGGGATTAAATGGTGTCTGAACCCACTGTTTTTGTGCAAAACAATAGGAGTTGGACCAAGAGCTTGTAAAAAAAACTTACACCATAATCCTAGAGAGCCTAGTTGAGTTGTTTAGAGCTCACAGAGGTGTAGCCCAAGAGTTGTGGGTGAACTCCAAATTAATATTGTTGTTCATGTGTCTGCTTTATTGTTGCATTATCTTTGCTACTTTATTCACTGTTATATATATATAAACACATTTACATATCAGCAAAAACAACAGATTTGTAAAGCATATAATCAGTTTAAGACAAACATAAGCATACACTATATTGTTAAGCATTTCTTAATTCTATATAATTTTGTAGAATTTTTCCTACAAATCAACTAGCTCTGATACCGTGTAGAACTTTTTCTACAAATCAGCTAGCTCTAATACCATGTAGAAATTTCCCACCTGTAGATCAACCTGGTAATGCAATGTACTAAAGAAAAACACTTGATCTACTTCTACAAACAATTTAGCGGAAGCTTAATCAACCATGAGCAACATCAATAAGAACACATATAACTGATAAGAAGGAATCAATCACACATAACATAGAAGAATTTACCCGGGGAAAGCCCTTGCTTAAAACCCCATCTCTGTATTATCATACAAGTGGAAATATAGTCTGGATTACACAAAGCCTTAGCTTGAAAGTTATCCAACTCTCAGTACAATCCCTTTGTTTCTCATAGGCAGTCAAAGGCTTCTCGTAAACCTTCTCGTCTACCCTCCAAGCCACCTATTTCCTTGTGCAATTTTCCTTGGGGTCTAGTGCTGCCACCTCTATGAATTGACCTCTTCACATGCTCACTAACCTCTGATTTAATTGCACAAACCTGAAGGAGATAAATCCTCATCATGGATGAGCTTCCTTTATAGAAAAATATTCATCCAACTGATAGTACACTATCTCTTCTTTGATGTCAACTGGGTCTTTGTCTGAACTAACATGTATCAGTTATTCATGAGAAAATACTCAGTTATCTGAAAATAATAGTTGTCACATGCATGCAAGCATTAACAAACTATATCTCATTATTTTAACAACTTGTTAAAATAATATAACTGGAATTGACTAAGTTAAACTAAGTCAACTGATCCTCTCAATATAGAACTGAACCTTATCTCCTTTAATCAAGGGATAAATTCCTAAATCAAGAGAGAAAATAATTGCATGATCTAAAAAAGACTTCAAATTTAATTTTCCATAACTAGTTAACTCATGGACATTAATTAATTAGTATTTTAAACTACTGGTAAGACCGAATTCGTTTTTACTTCCTATAGATAGACCAGGGACTGCTATAAATAGGAAGGGACCCATAAATGCTATTTTTAGAAGTTTCTATTTTTAGCAGTTTCACCTCTCACCCAAGGTGGCCAAAATTCTCATTGGCCAAACTACTATTTTTAGAAGTGTTATTTTTAGAAGTTCTATTTTTAGCACTTTCTAAATTTAGCGTTTCTTGTTGCACACTTTTCAACACTCCCTCTCAATAAGAAAGGCTTCCTCTCGAACCCGATCCTGTAACTCTGGAATGTTCTACATGCAACACATCTACTTGGTCCACTTGCTCCAACAACACTCGGAACAAAAAACTCCCAACTAACCACTCTGTTGAGCTAGAAACATACTCTGATGCTGAAACTCTACCTGCTGCTGACAAGTGCTCCCTCTCTGACCTCTGTGCTACTGCAACATCTCCATGCATCTCGCACCATTGCACCCTTCTCTATGCTACCCTGCATTGTGCAACACACTTGTGCCTCTCACATTGGTGCAGCCTGCATGCTCTGCATTGTCCTAAGATTCCCTGCACTATAGCTCTCTCTGCCACTCCATCCACATCTGTCTCTACCCAATCAGTCAGTTCCTGCTACTCCACATCGGAGCTCCCGTAGCAAGGTCTCATTGAGGAGGTTAGGTACCTCAAGGATCCTACCCCTCCTCCTTGGGACGATCACTCTATATCGCCCCACCTCCTACCCAAAGGTATGGCTGCATGTGATCCCTCTGCCCACCTGGCTCAAAGTTTCCCCCTACTGGAGGTCTCTACATGAGTGGATGCCTCCACTATGTCTCCTCTCGGCTTCCCTAATTGTGGCTACTCCACAACCTCCTAAAGCTGCTTCACCAATCGTGGCTCCTTCAAAATCGTTTGAGACTTCTTCTGGCACTACATGTTGAGAGGTAATTTACTCCCCCTCTCAACCACCAAGTATCTAACCTTTTCCTTACTTCTCAAGGCTTTGCATGCATCTTGTACCTCAAGTGCATACAGGTTCTTGGCTAGCACACCAATCTATTTCCACTTTCTTGACTTCACAATTTTTTTTAGAAAAATAGTTTATTTTAAATCAGTGAAATCTCCCTCATCCGAACTCCAATTCAGCCAAATTATTTTTTGATTTTGGGTATTTTTCCACAAGGAGTCCAAATCTGCTATTTATTTCTAAAAATTTTGTACAAAAATTTTCACATCTGCTCTGCAAACTCTCGGCCCAAAACTCAAAACTCTGAAATCTCCTCTAGTATATTGTTCTTCCTTGATCACTTGTGTTCTGATACCATGTAAAATTTTGTAGAATTTTTCCTACAAATCAAATAACTCTGATACCATGTAGAAATTTCCCACATGTAGATCAACCTGGTAATGCAATTTACTAAAGCAAAACACTTGATATACTTCTACAAACAATTTAGTAGAAGCTTAATCAACCATGAGAAACATCAATAAAAACACATATAACTGATAAGAAGGAATCAATTACACATAACATAGTAGAATTTACCCGAGGAAAGCCCCTGCCTAAAACCTGATCTCTGTATTATCATACAAGTGGAAATATATTCTGGATTACACAAAGCCTTAGCTCGGAAGCTGTCTAGCTCTCAGCACAACTCCCCTGCTACTCATAGATAGTCAAAGGCTTCTCACAAACCTTCTCCTCTGCCCTCCAAGCCTCCTATTTCCTTGTGTGGTTTTCCTTGGGGTCCAGTGCTGCCACTTGTGTGAATTGGCCTCTTCACACACTCACTAACCTTTGATCTAACTACACAAACCTAAAGGAAATAAATCCTCATCATGGAGAAGCTTCCTTTATAGGAAAAATATTCATCCAATTGATAGTACATTGTCCCTTCTCTGATCTCAACTGGGTCTCTATCTGAACTGACATGCATAAGTTATTCATGAGAGAATACTTAGTTACCTGAAAATAATAGTTGCCACATGCATGCAAGCATTAACAAACTATATCTCTTTATTTTAAAAACTTGTTAAAATAATCTAACTGGACTTGACTAAGTTAAACTAAGTCAACTGATCCTCTCAATATAGAACTGAACCTTATCTCCTTTAATCAAGGGATAAATTCCTAAATCAAGAGAGAAAATAATTGCATGATCTCACAAAGACTTCAAGTTTAATTTTCCATAACTAATTAACTCATGGAGATTAATTAATTAATATTTTAAACTACTGGTAAGACCAAATTCGTTTTTATTTCCTATAGATAGACCAGAGACTGCTATAAATAGGAAGGGACCCAGAAATGCTATTTTTAGAAGTTTATATTTCTAGCAGTTTCACCTCTCACCCAAGGTGGCCAAAATGCTCATTGGCCAAACTGCTATTTTTAGAAGTGCTATTTTTAGCAGTTCTATTTTTAGCACTTTCTAAATTTTTCATTTCTTGTTGCACACTTTTCAACAAATTCTGCATTGGTCAATCAAATAGATTTGGGAATATTTAAAGCTTTGGAAGTGGGAGAGGTTCTTGTAAGTTATACAAGAAGCCTAAGAGCCCCATTTTCTGATCATTTAAATTGTTTCTTGTTAATCCAGATCAAAGGATTCTTAATTTCCATTTGCTTTCAATTACCCTCTATTCCTCATTTATATCTCAGTCTTAGAACCCTTAATTGCTCTCTCACCCTAATTAAAACCATTTCACCCCCTTGTTCCAAAGACCTGCACTTTACTCTGCTAACTTTCCCTTTGAACATTCCCTTTAGTGAGTTGATCTAGTTTTGTTGCCCTTCTGTTGACTCCATAGCCCAATGCTCTAAAGACCTCATTCTATCCATTTGTTTCAAGGATCCCACCACCCAATCTTGAATATAAATAAAAAACCCCCAGAACATTCATAACTAGCTTGAAATCCCAACAAACAAAGCTAAATCATAAAGAGAGAGTCCTCTCTGAGTCTTGGTTGGTAGAGCCTATGCTCAAAAGTTAGTTTGTGGTTACCTCAGTCATTTTCTTTCTTCAAATAAATTTTAGAGAAATTTCTGAATGATAATAGAGGCTACAGAAGCAATTCAGAGAGTTAAGGATGAACTGGGAAACACGCCAGACGAAGCCACTAAAATAATCCATTTCCTTAACTCTAAAAATAAATATAAATTGCAAGAGCTGGACATAGATGACAGGACTGACACCATACTAGAGGTAAAAAATGTGCTCACCAAAAGGAATTTAATGATGAACCTTGAAGATAAATGCCAAACCATGCAACTGACTATAGATAGGTTCATGGTTAAGTTTGATGCTTTAAGGCAGAAAGGTCTACCAAATCCCTTGGTAATAAATGAAAAATTGATGCCACCAGAAGACTACAATAGGAGAATCAAAGAGGTGGCAAGAGGTCAAGCCAATGATTCCTATATGAAGGGAATGCCTATAGGAAAGGTCTTGTACCAAACATTTGAGAACCTGTTTTACCTCCAGCATGAGGTAAAACACCCTTTTGTGAATAGACCCACCTTTGCTAAGTACATAGAAGGAGATGAAATTTATAGGAAAATGGTAAATATCAAATTACCGAATGTAGATATTTGGGAGAAGTTAAATGACTTACTGTAAAAATGCACAGTAAAAGTGAAAGCGGCACAGTGAAGGAAAAGTGACAGATCAGCCAGATGAAAGAGTATTAGGTGAAAGTGTATTAGTTGAAAGGGCAAAGTAAAAATAATAGCCAGTGTAGAAGAGCAACAACAAAGGCGAATAAACATCAAAAGATCAAAGCATAAAGACAACACAGCCAAATAAACATGGACAACTTATATTAGTTGAATATTTGTCTCTATCTTCTTGTAAGAGGATATTTATTTTTTCCTAGATTATGTTAGGTCCCTATACTACTAGTGTAACTCCTTATTGTTATTAGTACAACCCCCTTATTATATTAGTGTGCCCCATAGAAGCCCACTATTGTTATTATTGTGCCCTTACATTATTATTGTTATGTTGGCTCTGATTATATATGACCCCTTAGACTCCTATATATAGAAAGGAGGTCTTGTCATTTGTATCATCCAAGAATTATTCATTTGTGTAATGTAAAGGAGGTTTCCCCCTTGAAGAGACTAAATTCTAAGGTGTTGATCTATCTTTTCTATCTTTTTGTGAGCTTGTTTCATAACATTTGGTATTAGAGGTTTGGATTCTAGGGTTTCGCTGCTCCAAACAGGTCATCATGGAATTTTGACTGTAACTTGTTTTTTGCGATGTTTCAAAAGCTAAAAAAAACCATTTGAGCTGAAATCGCACTGAAGCTTGTGTCATAATTTCAGAGCTTGTCTCACTACATTTGCAAAGATATGATCTAAGGAAGTTAGGGTTTTTGCAGACTCCCGAATTACATTCTAAATAGGTCACCTGGGAAAAATTGTCATAACTATCGCTCTGAGCATCAGATTGAAATTTCGTAAGAAGTTACAGAAAGAGGACGAACTGTAGTTTTCTATGTATATTTTTCAGATCCTAAGGTCAAAACAGTAACACATGGCACTTCATACAAGTTCTCTCTTCTGAAAGGTATATAATCAGGTCATCTTGGGAGATTGTCCATAACTCTTTCTTGGAGAATCCAATTTTGATCAGACTGGTGGCATTAGAAAGAAGACACAGAGGGCTACTAGAGATTGAGATTTCAAAACTAGATGATCCGAAATTATAGAGTTATAGTCATTTCAAAATTGAGCTCCTGAAATCATGAAAAGGCGATATGAGGAAGTTTGATGGCAAGGATCCGATAAATTGGATACTATAGATGGAGCAATATTTTGATATGCATGAGGTGCAACTATTACAAAAGGTACATATTGCATCTTCATATTTAGAACCAGGTCAATTTTTATGGTATAAAGGGCTTTGTTCTCGTAAACCACTTGTTATGTCGTCAATTTTCATGGAGGAAATGATAGCACATTATGAGGATACAAAGAGAAACACCTTCTTTAGCCAATTGATAAATCTCAAACAAAAGTGTTCAATGGCAGAGCACATTGAGGACTTTCAAAAATTGAATCTAAGGGCACAATGATATTCCAAAGAAGCAAAGGATTGATGTCTTCATAGGTACTTTAAAGGATAACATTCAACATGAGGTTCGTCTTTGGGAACCTGATTCATTGGAGAAGGCATTCACGTGGGCAAGAAAAATTGAAAGTGAAATTATGGAAACAAGGAATCCCACCACTCATGACTACAATTATGGAAGTGTTTTTTCTCCTAGCCTTCCACAACCTACAAGTTTTACACAACAAAAATTGGAAGAAAAAAGAGAAAAAGGGCTTTGTTACAATTGTGATAGCAAATACACTAAAGGTCATAAGTGTGTCGAGAAGAAATTATTTTACATAGATTATGAAGAGGAGGAAGAAAAGGATAAAAAATCATCAAAAGAAGAGGATATACACCAGGAACCAACCCTAGAGAAAGAAGAAATGAATCCGAGTATATCTTGTAAAGCATTGGTAAGAATTACCACTCCTCGAACTCGCAAGAGAGGACATATCAAGAAGAAAAAGGTTCAAGAAGTGAAAAATCACATCGAGAAAGAAGAAATTAATCTGACCATATCTTGTAATGCATTGGTCGGAATTACCACTCGTCAAACTATCAAGATAAAAGGACATATCAAGAAGGAAAATGTTCAAGAAGTGAAAGATCACATCGAGCATTAAGAAATGAACCCAACCATATCTTGTGATGCATTGGAATAAATTACGACTCCTCAAAATCTCAAGATAGAAGGACATATCAAGAAGAAAAAGATTCAAGCAGTGAAAGATCACATCGATCATCAACAACAAGTTCTCCAACTTTTAAAGGATAACACCACTTTGGTGTAGAATTGAATGAACCATTAGGTAGATCAACATCACAGTGAAAGAAATTTTGGTGTAGGCGATTGCATATTTTTATGGCTACATCTCAAGCAAGCTATTTATGAGAAGGAAATGTTGGCAATACTACATGCACTTAAGAAATGGCGACCTTACTATGGGGAAGACACTTCAAGGTAAAAATGGATCATGATAGTATTAAATACTTTTTAGAACAAATATTATCTTTAGAAGAATAGAAAAATGGGTCACAAATATGTTGGGTCATGACTTTGAAATCATCAACAAGAAAGGGAAGAAAAATGTTGTTGTCTATGCACTCTCAAGAAATGATGAGGATGTGGAAGAATTGTTTTGTGCTATTTCTATTATCCAACAAAAATGGATAAACGAAGCAAGGGATGAATGGAAGAAGGACGAAGAAGTGTGGCCACTCATTCAAAAGTTGCAGAAGATCCCAATTCAATCAATATTGCCAGAACTTGACAAGGAAGGAAAAATCATATTGGAGCCTGGAGAATCACAGAAGCAAGAACCCGACAGCTACAAAATCAATCAATTCCAAAGTATCTCATCAAGTGGAAGAATTTTACCACTGAAGATTCCACATGGGAGGACAATAATTTTATATAGAAGCATTAAGAACTACTGAAGCGTTGAGGACAACACTTTTTGAAGGACAGGGGCATGTTAGGTCCCTATACTACTAGTGTAACCCCTTATTGTTATTAGTACAACCCCCTTATTATATTATTGCGCCCCATAGAAGCCCACTATCATTATTATTGTGCCCTTACATTATTATTCCCAAGACAGTTTGGGATATTTTGTAAACTATTTTTGTATAAATACTTCATGATTCGAAGTATAGGGTGTGGATTGCTAGACATTTCTATAGAAGGAAATATCAAGAAGGAAAATGTTCAAGAAGTACAAGATCACATTGAGCATCAAGAAATGAATCCAACCATATCTTGTGATGCGTTGGAAGAAATTACGACTCCTCAAAATCTCAAGTTAGGAAGACATATCAAGAAGAAAAAGATTCAAGCTGTGAAAGATCACATCAAGCATCAACAACAAGTTCTCCAAATTTTAAAGTATAACGCCACTTTGGTGCAGAATCAAATGAAACATCATGTAGATCAACATCGCAGTGAAATAAGTTTTGATGTAGGCGATTGGGTATTTTTACGACTACATCTCAAGCAAGCTATTTATGAGAAGGAAATGTTGGTAATACTACATGCACTTAAGAAATGGTGACCTTACCTAATGGGAAGACACTTCAAGGTAAAAATAGATCATCATAGTCTTAAATAATTTTTAGAAAAAAAATTATCTTTATAAGAATAGAAAAATGGGTCACAAATATGTTGGGTCATGACTTTTAAATCATCTACGAAAAAGGGAAGAAAAATGTTGTTGTAGATGTACTCTCAAGAAATGATGAGGTTGTGGAAGAATTGTTTTGTACTATTTCTATTATCCAACTAGAATGGATAAACAAAGCAAGGGATGAATAGAAGAAGGGTGAAGAAGTGTGGCCACTCATTCAAAATTTGCAGAAGATCCCAATTTAAACTATATTGCCAGAACTTGACAAGGAAGGAAAAATCATATTAGAGCCTAGAGAAGTCATAGAAACAAGAACCCGACAGCTACGAAATCGATCAATTTCAAAGTATCTCATCAAGTGGAAATTTTATTATTGTGCCCTTACATTATTATTCCCAAGGAATTTTGGGATATTTTGTAAACTATTTTTTTATAAATACTTCACAATTCGAAGTATAGGGTGTGGATTGCTAGACATTTCTATAGTTGTATTAATTTGAAACCTGAGGGTTATTGTACCAATTTTTTCAAGTCAGCAAACTGGACTGAGCAATACAGAGATTTCATTATAGGATTCATGTGTTGAGCTACTTCAGTGGAGTATTTTCTCTTGTCAAATTGTTATTTTCTTATGTATTTCACAAACTTGCATGTTATCTAAATTGAATGAATTAACTAGAATTATATTACAGAATTTGTTTAAGTACAATCTATGTTGAACAATTAATCATTTTAATGTTTTCTTCTGATATCCAGATCTGAGAATTCTTAATTTCTCTCCCATCTCGGTTGACCTCTTTCACTTTCTTCATAATCAGGTTTAAGGAACCCTTAATTGCTCCTTAGATCCAATCAAAATCAACTTCACCATCCAACCTTAAGATCTGAAATTACTCAACTACCTTGCCCTGTAGACATTATTTTTAGAACTTGATCTAGTCCTGTTTGCTTGACATTTGACCCCATAGCCCAATGGTAAAATACATCCCTCTATCCATCTAAGTGTTCCCACCACCAAATCAAAAACAAAACCCAAGTACAATCATAACTAGCCTAAAATAAATTAACTAGAAAAAGTTAAATCATAAAGAGAGAGCCCTCTCTGAGCATTAGGAAGGTTAGATCCTAATCTCCAAATTAGGTTTGTGGTTACCTCTATCATTTCTTTCCCAACAACTCTAGAGAAATTTTGGAGTGATAACATATTGGCGACCATACTGGGACCAGTCCTCAGTGTAATAAAAACTTTAAGGAAATCTTAAATCTTACCTTTTGCACCTTAAGGTCATCTTAGAGTTGTTAAAAAGTTTCATAAAACAATTAAAAAATTAAAATTCTGGCTTCCAGGAGAACACATTATACCAGGAAAATCTAGATCCAAACCCTACAACAATAGTTGATGACCCTAACAGAATTTTAAGAAAATTAAAAAAGGTAGAAACTCAAGGAAGTAGTAGTCATTTAGTTAAAGCAAATTCACTTCCCCAAAGAATTATCAAGTTTAGAGGATATTCACTTTGATCTGTCATTTGAGCTTTCTTTGTTTAGAACCAAGTCAAAAAATTCAATTCATGAAACTGTAATAGACCCTAATTTTATTCAAATTATTGAGTCAAAAAAGGCACCTATACATCCTGATTTAGATCAACTTGTTTTGGATACTTTTGATAAACTAGAAGCTTTAACCTCAACCTTGATAAACCATATAGACGATGACTATCTTCAACAATCAGTTGAATTAGCTGCCCTGACTATTGCTACCTCTAAACTTTCTACATAGTATTGAAAAATTGTAAATATAGTTTCATTTACTACCACTTCACCTATAGTATCCGCCACACTTGATTCTCCTAAACTAGTTATTCCTCAACTTCCTCTTCAACCAAACAACTCTAGCTCATTTATTTCATCCACGAACATCTCAAGTTCTTCTCCAAGCACCACTACTTTACCTCCTAGCCAAACTAGAACCTCAACCATGGCAGACAGATATGAACCTTTGGTCTTACCAGCTCAACTACATGGCATGCCCCAAGATTACCAAACCAAAATAGTTTTCTTTGATGCTACTAGTTAGTATACTACCCAACACCATGTGAATAAAATGACTTATTAATTTGAGTAACATGAGATTGATGAGTCTGATGTGAAAATGAGATTATTTGCCCAAACACTGACAGGGGATGTAAAGAAATGGTTTAAAGGTTTACCTACTAATCATATTGCAGTTTTAGTTGCTTTTCATAGATTGTTTATTAATAGATGGGAAGGAAAGAAAAACCCTCTACAAATACTATTTGAATATGATGACATTAGAAGATCTCCTAATGGATTAGTTCAGGATTATTGTATTAGGTTCAACAACATATATAATGCAACCCTTGCTAATATTAAACCTCCACCTGACCTAGAACTCATCACATTCCCTGATGGTTTTGACATTGATATGTCATACCAATTAAGGGAAAGAAACCCTGAAACATTGGAACAAATGCAAAGTAATGTTGTTAGTGTAGAAGCCAATTTATTAGCTAAGAAAGTTAGGATGAGAAATGAGAAAAGAGTTGTCATTAAAGAGGAAACCTCCACTTCAGATGGTAAAATAGATAGTCTAGCCAAAAGTGTAGAAAGGATAATAGATAAATTAGAAAACATGGAAAGAAAAACTCAGTGGGAAAATCAACAACCACCCCCAATAAGAAACCCCAACTTTAGGAAGAATCCTAACACTAGAAAAAATGCTATAACAGATCAACAGATGAGACCTTCTTTTCAGGAAAACTATGCTGAGGGTGCACAAAACCATGAAGAAGAGGAGGATACCCAAATAAATATATTAGGAATTAAAAATGAAGATGATGTTTTTCTTACTCAAGAAGAACAGGAATTGTACATGCTACAACAATTACAATTATAATATAGAGAGTCCTTTGACTTCAAACAAGGCTATGAATCTGCTATATATGAAGTTCACAAACAATACAACCTTAGAAGCAAAAAGAATACTAAAATTACCACTAAGAAATTAGTCCAAATATAGACTAAAAAAATAACAGAAGCTCCTATGAACAAAGTGCTACAAATTCTCCCTAGAGGAACTCAAGAGACTTCTAGCCCTAAAATTGTAGATATAACTTCAGTTGAAACTCAAACTGAAACTATTAGTCAAGCTATCTCAAATAAGAGAATCCAAAACAAAATAGATGGTACACAAACTGAATTTCCCACTGCTAATAAAGAAGATAAAACTACATAGACCATAATTTCTTAGGAAGATCTCACACAATCAAGAAAAACTCAATTGCCATTCAACATTAAGGCTGAGATAGCGAAATTAAAAATATCAGTTCCTTTCACAGAGTTAGTGAAAAATGAATCATCTAAAGCACAAATCATTCAAACACTAAATATAGGTGAAGGAAAAGATGTTGTAAACCTTAGTGATGATCAACCTGAGTTATGGTTTGGCCCAAAAGTAAATGGCACACATCAGCAAGGGGGTATCCCTCCATTCTACATTAGCTTGAATGTTCATGATAAAATCTTACGTAATGCTTTTCTAGATTCAAGGGAATCCCACAACTTAATGCCAAAAGAAATCATGGAGAGATTAAACTTAGATATTACCAAACCCTACAAGGACGTGTTTTCTTTTGATTCCAACCAAATCAAATTCCTTGGCCTAATTAAAGATTTGTGTGTGACTCTAGTCCAGTGCCCAACAAAGAGTATTGTTATGGACATAGTAGTTGCTGATATCCCACCCAAGTATGGAATGCTATTATCTCGCTCATGGGGAGAAAAATTACAGGGATCTCTATAGTTAGACATGTCATATGCCACCATCTCTATGTTTGGTCAGCCAAGAAAACTTTACAGAGAGACCTTGATGAAATACATGCTAAGTAGTATATAAAAATCAAATAATTTCCCCATATACTCCATGCATTCTTCTATGGACTCTTTTATCTTGTACGATTCAGGCAATGGAAAAAATGAAATCACGACTGTAGAAGAAAAACATAAATCACCTGATAGTGAAAACATATTTCATGAGTCTCTATGGCATTTGTATTTTTATTTCTCTGTAAATATATTAGGAGTAGGTGCAGGAGTTTGGATTCATAACATGGAAAATAATCATTCTGAAGGTTGTGCCTTTAGATTAAACTTTAAATGCACAAAAAACATGGTAGAATATGAAGCTCTAATCTTAGGACTGCAAATTGTTAGAAAATTTGGAACCAAGAGAATTTTATCATGGGAGACTTAGAATTGATTATAAAATAAATCAAAGGTGAATACTCTGTGAATAATCCCACACATAACCAATAAAGAGACACTGTCCTAGATCTAAGTAAGGACCTTCTTGAAACTGATTTTGTTTCCATTCCTATGAAACAAAACATGCAAGCTCACAGTTTGGCTACTTTTGCGAGTACATGCAAATTACCTTTTCAACCCAACCACAATTACACTGCAGAAGTAAGACACAGACCTGTCATACCTGACAATTTGAAATATTGGCATATGTTTTCAGAAGATTCTCAAATTTATGATTTCATGAATGCTAAAGGAGAGTTTTAAAACTGTAACATAGATATTGATTGTATAGTAGATACCATAGATAGTGAGATAGCTATAAATGCTTCAGATTTGGATAAACCCCACTAATTTCACTAAAGTAGAAATAGATAACTTAGAAAAGGTAGAAATAGGAGAAATAATGAATGATGATCCTGAAATTTTAAACCTTAAAGATAACTTTTTTCCTAAGGGATTAGTCCCATTAGATGATTTGTTTGATTCAAATGATGTAGCTAGGAAATAAAAAATGGAGCCTTTAAGAGAAGATATAGAAGAATGTAACATAGGGACAGAAGAAAAACCCAAGCTTATCAAAATATCCAAAGCATTACCTCTAGATGAAAAACTAAAATACATAAATCTGTTCAAAGAGTTTCAAGATGTCTTTGCTTGGAGTTATGAAGACCTTAAGTCTTATGATACCAACATAATTCAACATAATATACCTATCAAAGAATATCGTAAACCCTTTAAAAAAAAGCTTAGGAGAATTAATCCAGTTCTTATGCCATTAATTGAAAAGGAAGTAAAAAGTATGTATGATGCACAAATCATAGCACCAATTAGATATTCAGATTAGGTCTCTAATTTGGTCACTACTAGAAAGAAAACATGAGAAATCAGACTCTGTGTTGGTTTCAGGAACTTCAACAAAGTGTCATTAAAAGATAACTACCTCCTCCCTAAAATGGACCACATTCTCCAAAGGGTAGTAGGCTCATCCAGAATTTCATTACTTGATGGATTCTCTGGATACAACCAAATCTTAGTTCAATCAGAGGATCAAGTGAAGACTGCATTTACCACTCCCTGGGGTACTTTTATGTATTTAAAGATGTCTTTTGGACTAATGAATGCAGGGGATACCTTAAAAATAGCAATGGATATATCCTTTGCAAAGGAAATCCATGAATTTCTGGTGGTTTACCAAGATGACATCATAGTGTTTTCAAAACTAGATGGTGAACATCTATATCACTTAAGAAGAGTTTTTATTAAATGTAGGAAATTTGTCATTTCCTTGAATCCAAAAAAGACAGTCTTTAGTCTAGAAGAAGGTAAACTCCTGGGACACATAATATCAAAATATGGAATCATAATTGATCCAGCTAAAATAAAGGCAATCCTAAACATCACTCATCCTAGAAACATCAAAGAATTACAATAATTTTTAGGAAAAATAAAATTTCTTAGGAAATTCATTTCTAATTCAACAAAATTAATCAGAGAATTAAATAACATGTTAAAGAAAGATTTAGCACTTAAGTGGACATTAGAGACTAAAAAATATTTTGAGGCAATCAAAGAAGCCCTTACTAAAACAGCAGTCCTCATAAATCTTGATTTCTAAAAGGATTTTACAATTTTTTATTTTGCTTCAGAACATACTATTGCAGTAGTCTTGTTGCAAAAGAATGATAAAGGATATGAGCAGCCATTGCATTTTTTAGCAAATTTTTTAGAGATGTTACACTAAAGTACAATATAATGGAAAAACAACCACTTGCTTTAGTAAAAACTATTAAAGATTTCAGAGTATACATCTTGTATTCACACATCATTGCTTATGTTCCAAATTCAGTAGTAAAGGACATTTTGACACAAGATGGGCCTGACAGAAGGAGAGGCAAATGGATTTCCACCATTTTGTAATATGACATAGAAATAAAGCCTGCAAAACTTATCAAAGGCCAAGGTTTATATAAACTCATGGCTGAATAAAATTGTCAGACCTTAGATATAAATTTCATTGGTGCCCTAGATGATCAAGAAGAGATGGTGACTCCACAGATCAGTGAAACTTTCATAGATTTGCCCTAGTATGCAGATATTATATTTGTTTTACTAAATTTACAAGCTCCTCCTAGTTTATCTAGAACTAAAGCTAGATTTTTGAAACTGAAATCAATGAAATATTGTATCATAGACAATGCTTTGTTTTGGAAAGATAATGGTGGCATTTTATTGAATTGTTTATTGAAAGATGAAGCTAACAAAGTTATGCAAGAATTTCATGTAGGAGATTGTGGAGGACACCTATATTGGAAAACAACTGCTGATAATATTCTAAGGGCATGTTTTTACTCGCGCAACCTTTTTGCAAATGTCATGAAATATGTGACATCCTGTCACAAGTGCCAAATATTTGAGGGCAAAAGGAAGCTCTTACCTTTACCTCTCAAACCCATATCCACAGAAGTTCCATTTCAACAATGGGGTTTAGACTTCATTGGGGAAATTCACCCATCCTCCTCAGCCAACAAAAGTGGATTTTGACAACCACTGATTACTTTACTAAATGGATATAATCCATCTCTTCTAGACAAGCTATAGACTCTGTCTTCATTTCATTCTTTGAGAACAATATCCTGTCAAGATTTGGATGCCCACAAAAGCTCATTATTGATAATGCAACTTCTTTTAAATCCAAGAAAATGATAGACTTTTGTAACAAATATCACATTACCCTTGGCCATTCCACTGCCTATTACCCTCAAGGTAATGGACATGCAGAATCCTCAAACAAAAGCCTTGTCAATATCATCAAGAAACTGCTAGAAGACAACAAGAAGACTTGGAACAAAAATTTGGTCAATGCTTTATGGGCAAACAGACTAACTACCAAAAAATCCATTGATACATCTCCTTATCAGCTAGTATATGGAATGGAGGCTATTTTTCCATCTTCTTTAGGAGTACCAGTGACAAAGATGATTCAAGAGTTGCAAGTAGAACCGAATGATATCCATAGGATAAATTAGACAATACACTTGCAGCAAATCAAAGAAAAAGTCTATGTCAAATTAGAAGTGATCTAGGATAAAATCAAAAAGATTTTTGACAAGAAAACTAAAGCTGATGATTTTTACATAGGTAAAAAAGTACTTAAATGGGATTCTAGAAGATAAGAGAAAGGTAAACATGGAAAATTTGATTTCCTATGGAAAGGCCCTTATATCATTTATGGTTACAGAGGTAACAATGCATTTTTCTTGAGATAGTTAGATGGAACAGATCTACCAGGAGGACCAGTAAATGGTAGAATGCCGAAGGATTACTTATCCACAGATTAACAGTAGTTCATTTTACTTTGCTCATTGTATATAACATTCCATAGTTTATTGGATGGTAATATTTTGAGGTTTAAGCCCGAAGAGAAGGCACTGAGCTTTGAAGGGTGTACCATCATATGCATGAATAAAGCAGATCACAGAGGAGCATTTTCAAGCCAACCATAGTCAAGTTATAAAGGCTACTGATCTTAAAGTTCTTGACATTTCACCAGGAAATTCCATCCCCATGTGGAGCCACTGTTAGGGTCCTATAATAATAGGATTCATAATTTTGAATTGGCTATGGTTAGTCTTGTAATATTGTACATAGTTTTGCTTTCTGCAAAATGTTTTCCCATATTAAAATTAAAAAATGTAAAGAGGGTGTGTCCTAAAAGAATAATCAAAGGACAAAAAGAAAGAAAAATGATAAAAAAAAAGAAGTAAAAATATGAACCCCACAAAAAAGAGATAAAATAGATCATGAAAGTGTGCAAATTCAAATGCCACTACCTTTTACTTTACTTTACAAATAACATTGTGTGTAGCTTGTCAAAAATGCCACAATCCATGATGGTCAAATAGTTTAATCTTAACTCATTCAAGCTTTAAATTTCATGTTGATAGATAGAGAATAAAGATCTAGCCAAACTGTTTAATCTTGGTAGATTAGTAGTCAGGTAGAGAATAATAATGAGATCATCAGTTTAATATGAGCCATTGAAAGTTATAAGGTTAGAATTAGAAAGTTTGCTTAACAAAAGAAAAAGAAATAAAGGGTCAGCAAGCTCAAATGCACCCATTAAAATGAAGAAAAAATGTTAAGGTAGATAAAGGGTAGGTAGAAGAAATGTTGCAAATGCACAAGGTTGCTACCTCAAAAGCACATTCATCATGCTAAATCCTATTTTTTCATGTGCGGGAGGAATTGTGAGAAAGAAAGAATATTCACTATGCTTGTTTACTAATTTACCCTCATAATTTACCCTCATTTCACTACACCCCCACATACTTATTTGCTAATTTCCCCCATTATCCCTTCATTTCTTATCAATACCCTTCCCCCTCATTTTGACCTTTACCCCTTGGTTTCATACATTTGCCTAGCTATTACCCTTCAAAAATCATTCCCCTTTCCCAAGACCCCTTTCCCTAGTGAGAAACCCATTCCCCATTACAATTATCACTTCCCCCGCTTATTAATTTCCTTTTTTCCCCTTGAAATCCCACAAAAACCCTTTGTCCTAAGTTTTCCTAAAGTCCCCCTTTGAAAATCCTCATTATAAATTCCTCGAAAACCTTTTTAACCCACCAACCCTTGGTGCAGTTAAAAAACCCCGCCATATAACCTATGGTTCCACCTTTATTAACCATTGGCTTATATTAAAAATCCCAACATTATTCGTTAATTAATTACAATTCATTGTAATTAAACCTCGAGCCCCACCAACCACTTTCCCGACTCCGTCTGTGCAACTCAACTGCGCAATATCCCTCTGACCTCCCACCCTCAGATCCAATGGTGCACAGCCATATCATGTGGATTCATCGTCCGACTGTTAACAACTCGAGAGCATGCGAGATTCACGGATTTGGCCGGGCACTATTCTGCTATGTGGCGACACAAGGCTATATCACATGCTCGCGAAAAATATCGCCCACCATCCAAAAGCATGCGATGTCGCACAAAACCACCTCCCTGCCTAGAGGAAAAATTGCCCACTGTTCATTTGCCAAATTCCGTGCCAAAATGTAATCGTTATTGGTTAAAAGGCCGAAAACGTCCCAAATTGTTATTTTCACTCGTTTTTCACTGCAAATTGTTGTAAACCAATTGTGACACCGTAAACCTCTATGCAACCAATTTAGCCACCTTTTGCCACCTGAAGACACCGTGGACACCAAATTGAAGCAGCAAATAGCCTGTTCAAGCCTTAGTACCCTCTATAGCCACCATAAACCCTTTTTGTGCACCAAATCCCCAATTTCCAGGTATTCTTGGAAAAACCAGAATGACCCTGTGAATTTGAAAAATGCATAGTAATTATTAAATGCTTAATTAATTAAATTAATTAAGAAACTTCCCTAAACTAAAGAAAGACTTTTCGTGCATCCAAACCCTCTTTTACAGCTTGAAATTACTCTCTCCACTGTCCATAGCTTCTGAAACTTACTCCCAAAGCCACAAAAAGAGTAATTTAGTTGAAAAAACTAAATTATGGCTTCCCAAACCTCTCTAGTTGTAAGACCTCTACAAACCCCTCACTTAGATATTGACCACCTTGCATTAGCCGATAGAGACTTTCAAATTGAAGACCTTTCTTCCCTTGCCTACCTACCAAATCTCCACTGTTGGAGTAAAGACAAGTTTTTAAACCAGAATAATGACATTCACCTATGGGAGTCCAATTTTCCCAAGTACTTGTTCCCAAAAGTACATCCATTCCCAGAAATCATCCACTTCTATCAAGCTTGCTATATTCCTAGTCAAAGAGTGGTAGTCACCCCTGAATAGCAAGTTTTATTCACCATTACTGAAAAATCAATTAATCAAGTGTTGCAAATCTAGCCAGGCCCCAATCAGACCCCACTTTCCATTGAAGGTTTACTGGAACTCTACATAAACCTATACCTTCCCAAGAAGGCTTAGATTTTTCAAACCTTCATCATAGAAGAGTCTCATACTCCAACAAATAGTCCTCCATATGCTACCACCATTTTTTCTGAGAGAGGCAGACAAGTTATAACCATGTTCTCTTGCATTCTAGGGTACACCACAGATGAACATGTGGATGAGGTTGTCCTTGCTTTATTTCTATCTTTTGTCGAGGTAAGCCTCCTGCTACCATTTATAACTATGCTCAGTTTATAGCATATAGAATCCATGAGCAGTTTATCAGACTACCAAATGAGAGAGTCTTCAAATACTCTTCAGTTTTGTTTCACATGTTCCTGTATTACCAGTCAGACAAATTTCTAGTCAACATTCAAAAGTTAAACACCAAAGGAAATCCAAGATCAGTCATCTATTGGACACCATTGATCCAAAAATACTCCACAATGTTTTCTTATAAATACTTCATTAATTCATTTTTTCATACTATTATAAACATGCTATACAGTAGCTATCAACCTAGGATCAGTCAAGAAATTAAAATGGTTTTACAGTTGGCAAAGAATAGGAAAGTGGGAGATTGGTATTTATACCATGACCACATAGAGATAAGGATGTATGGATGCCAACTAGCTCCTTACAAACTGCCCAAATGCCTCCCCATGAGGATATTTGCATTAGAGTACTTTAGGAAAATTATAAACTCTGATGAGTCAATTTCCTATCAACTAAGAAGAAGACCTAGTTTAAAATGAAAAACCAATTGGGCCCCTTTATTTGTAATAATAAGGAAGCAATACCAGAGGTTGATAATATTTTACTGCAGATGAATTTCAAGAATAGTTTTATGTGGCAATATGACCCTCATGGAGTCATAAATAAACTAAG
Source organism: Pinus taeda (assembly GCA_000404065.3). Taxonomy (NCBI): domain Eukaryota; kingdom Viridiplantae; phylum Streptophyta; class Pinopsida; order Pinales; family Pinaceae; genus Pinus; species Pinus taeda. Next base: position 169,042 of record APFE031405990.1, read on the forward strand.
GTTCGAAATCAAATTGGATCCTTTCATACATTATCCCGGGCCAGACGTTGAGAGATTTTCCAACCAGTCTGAATGGTTGGAAAACACTTTGATAGACATGGACAGTATTGTAGTAGATGTGGAGAATACTTTGATAGATATGGAAAAGTAGACGGATACTAGTTCCTTTCTGCAGGTTCCAATCCTCGAAGAACAGATGAATATTACTCCCATCCTACAAACTCCAACAAATGAAGACAGGAATGTGAAAAGAAGTAGGGAAGATGGTTCTAGTTCAGCAATGGACACTACAGATGAACAATTTGAGATCAGTTATAAGAAGAGGCCCAAGCTTAATCCTGTAACTAAACATGAAGACACCATTGACACAATGGAAATCACTGACACTGAAGCAATGGTTGGAAGGAATAAAGGCCCAACAGCATCAGAAGAAACACACCAACCTTCTACCTCAAACACCCAACTTATTGAGAAACAACTCAACATTGAAGTCTCTTCATCCAGCAAGCCTGTGGATAAAGAGAAAGATATTAAAGAGAAATATAAGAAAATTAAGTTGAGGAATGAGGCATTGAAGGCTAAGACTTATGCCCAATACTTTAAACAAACACCTGCAAATCAAAATAGGTTAATGTCAGCCTTTGACATTAAGACTGGGAAGATGCAAATGGAATTCATGCAGCCTACGGTCCAATAGCCCAAATCATCAGCTGATTACAGGAAAACTGAATTTGAAGTTTTGGCTAGGGATGTTCACCATATTGACCAAATTGAGTTTCACAAACAAGAAGTTGAGATGATCTATTCCACCATGAAAAACAAAGTTATGACTGTGCACGAACTCCAAGGCTCACTAGATAATATCACAACACAGTACAAGCTGGAAAAGGCCTCCTCACAGACCAAGGAAAACAGAATCAAGTCACTGGAAGACTTGGTGATTGAGCTTGGGTATAATCCCAGTGATGTTAAAGCTACAGAGAAACTGATAAAGAAAAAGAATGAGGATATTGTTGCTTTGAAGAAGCAAACGAAACTGCCTCATTAAGAGAATTCACAAACAAAAGAGGTCTTAGAAAGTCAAACTCGGCAGGAGGAGATGATGGATCTCATTCTCCAACCAAATTATCAGTTGAAAGAAATGGAGAAGGAATTGGACAGTTTGATATAGTTAAAACAGGCCAACCTTCAGACTACCACTACCGCTGCCATTCCAATAGTCACTACAGCAATACCATCCACCTTGGTAGCTTCATTGGCTCCTACAGCTACACTGGCTACAACACTTCTAGCTGTAACAACATCTACATCAGCAACAGGTTCCACAATAGCAACAACTCAAGCAAGTGATGAGGCAAGCAAATTGGTCAAAGAAATGGATGACATGTTCATTTAGACCACAGAGATAAATAAGCTTAAAGAAAAGATAACAAGTTTAGAGAACGAGAATAACATTGCATAGATTATGCACAAGTATGAAGTTCAAAAGTCAACCAAGTTGACTGAAAGAACAAAGAGCTTGGAAAAAGAATTGGCATTAAAGGAGCCACTTGGCCAAGCTAAAGAATAGTTATGGGCCAATATCATTGACTCTGTCAATGATATTTGGCCATCTATATAATTCATCTTTGAAGAAAATGACTTAGTGAAAGAGGCTACATAAGCAAGTCAGAGAGTTAAAGGTGAACTGGGAGACATGTTAGAAGAAGCCACTAGAATAATCCATTTCCTTAATTCTAAAAATAAATATGAATTGCATGAGTTGGACATAGCTAACAGGATTAGCACCATACTAGAGGTAAAAAAGGTTCTCACCAAAAGGAATTTAATGATGAACCTTGAGGACAAATGCCAAACCATGCAGCTGGCTATAGATAGGTTCATGGTTAATTTTGATGCTTTAAGGTAGAAAGATCTACCAAATCCCTTGGTAATAAATGACAAATTGATGCCATGGGAAGACTACAACAAGAGAGTTAGAGAGGTGGCAAGATATCAAGCCAATAATTCCTCTATGAAGGGAATGCCTACAGGAAAGGTTTTGTACCAAACATTTGAGAACCTATTTTACCTCTAGCATGAGGTAAAACACCTTTTTGTGAACAAGCCCACCTTTGCTACGTACACAGAAGTAGATGAAATTTACAGGAAAATGGTAAATATCAAATTACCAGATGTAGATATTTGGGAGAAGTTAATTGACTTACTGTAAAAATGCACAGTAAAAGTGAAAGTAGCACAGTGAAAGAAAAGTGACAGATCAACCAGATGAAAGAGTATCAAGTGAAAGTGTATCAGTTGAAAGGGAAAAGTAAAAAGAATAGCCAACGTAGAAGACCAACAACAAAGGATAATAAACAACAAAAGGTCAAAGCATAAAGACAGCACAACCAAACAAACAGGAATAGCTTACATTAGTTGAATATCTATCTCTATCTTCTTGCAAGAAGATGTTCCTTTTTTCCTAGATTAATTCCCAAGACAGTTTGGGATATTTTGTAGACTGTTTTTGTATAAATACTTCATAATTCGAAGTATAGGGTGTGGATTTCTAGACATTTCTATAGTTGTATTAATCTGAAACCTGAGGGTTATTGTACCAATTTTTTCAAGTGAGCAGACTGGACTAAGTAATAAAGAGATTTCATTACATGATTCATGTGTTGAACTACTTCAGTGAAGTATTTTCTCTTGTCAAATTGTTATTTTCTTATGTATTTCACAAAATTGAATGTTATCTAAATTGAATGAATTAACTGGAATTATATTACATAATTTTTTTAAGTACACTCTGTCTTGAACAATTAATCATTTTAACGTTTTATTATGATATCTAGATCTGAGAATTCTTAATTTCTCTCCCATCCCGGTTGACCTCTTTCGCTTCCTTCATAATCCGGTTTAAGGAACCCTTAGTTGCTCCTTGGATCTGATTGAAATCAACTTCACCATACAACCTTAAGATCTAAAATTACTCAACTACCTTACCCTGTAGACATTATTTTTAGAACTTGATCCAGTCCTGTTTACTTGACATTTGACCCCATAGCCCAATGGTAAAATACATCCCTCTATCCATCTAAGTAAGTGATCCCACCACCAAATCAAAATCAAAACCCAATTATAATCATAACTAGGCTAAAATCACTTAACTAAACAAAGTTAAATCATAAAGAGAGATCCCTCTCTAAGCATTAGGAAGGCTAGATCCTAATCTCCAAAGTAAGTTTGTGGTTACCTCTATCATTTCTTTCTCAACAACTCTAAATAAATTTGCAGTGATAACATATAGCACTGTCACCTCCAAGTGTGTTTGAACCGTGGGTTGCTAATGTAAAGTAGGTTGCCCTAGGAGTTGCATCTTCCTTGCTGTAATACTGGGGCTTATCACTTTTTGGCACCATTTCTAGGGAGGTGTCTAGGTAGATGTAATTTATGCTTTCCTTTCTATTCGGCATTCAGTAAATAGATGCAACTTTTGCTTTTCTTTTGTTTTTCATTCAATATATAGTTGCAATTTCTGATTTCTTTCCATTCTGCAAGAAGTTCCATTCAACAAATAGTTGCAATTTATTCTTTCTTTCCATTCTGCAAGTAGTCCTAAAAAAAACCCTAAAAGAAAAAAAAATATCTTTCATTCCTCGTAGGAGTAGAGACAACTTAGGAATTTTTTTCCAAATACCCCCACTCCATGAAAAAACCAACCTTCCCTCTTCTTCGGTGATTTTGAGCTAGATGACCCATTAGGCAAACAACCAGAGATCTTTGAAGAGCGTATTGGGGAAGAAGAAGAAGAAACCATTCCACCAACCTACGCCATGGTTGAAAAAAGAAATGGGATTGAAAATAGAAATGGAGCTGAAAATAGAACTGGGGGTGATTTTCCCATTAAAGAAACTAATGGAGATGCTAGGGTGAAAAACATAAGCCCCTCAACAAACCTTCAACAAAAAGTACAGGGATTATTGTAGGTCCAAAGACATCAAAGAGGAAATATTTAGAATGACCTTGGGACATGGTGAATCTTTGGAAGATTATGAGAAAAGGTTCCAACTCAGCTACAAAAGGGCTAGATGCACCCTCGATCCTGAATCACTCAAGTTAGTCCTTCTTAGATAGATCAAGGAATATCTACTACAAACCCTAAAGATGTTTCTGGGAGGGTACATCTACTAGTTCTCTTATGATGATGTTAAGACAATTTTCAAATCATTCTAGGGAAGCCAGAAAGAAGGGTAGGTCTAGTCAAGTTTTGGCCAGTTCATCCTTCCCCAACACATCCATCAAAAGTTGAAATTGGGAACATGTTGGAAGAATTTAAGAGTGAAATTATGCATACCCTTGCTCTACAAATGGACACCATGCATATCAAGAGGAAGCAGGAGGAAGTCAAAAGAGCCTTAGCTATCTTTTTCCCTAGATGCACCAGGAGGCACCCTAGAAATGAATGTCCATTAAATCTTATAGAGAAATGCTTAGTCTATGAGGAAAACCACTCCACAAACAAGTGCCCTTATTTTCCTCAATTGAAAGATGTGTATCAAGGAGCTGAAGGTGTGATTGAACAACTTTATTATATCAACCAAAGGAGGCCTCGAGGACCTCGATCATACTAGCAAGGCATGCAAGGGGCATCCTATTCATATTACAACCCAACCAGAATGCATACATTCCCCCTTGGTGTCCTCCTTCTCATCCTTGAAGGTATAGACCTTCTCCTTGGACTTTTGCACCTCAATACCATTCCCAACCTTTTACACAACATTTTGTCACTGTCTTTGTACTCCCCATTCCTCGATCCTAGAGGACCTCTACAGTGACCCTCATATGTTTCCCTACCATGAAGAACATGTTCCTACATCCCTCTTCATCTGTAAAACATTTCCCTCTTACATCATTTCCCAAGAATATTCCTTCAAACTCAGTTTTCAAGGCCGACGCTAGTGCTCAGTTTCTTCCCTATGCTAATTTGAAGAGTTTAAAACTAGGAATAGCATCAAACAGTGCAAATGATCCATTCATCACCCGCGCCGACCCTCTTTTGGAAAGTTTTTAAAAATGGAGTTGAAGATTCCATGTCTAGAAGTTTCGTGAAAGAAAGTCTAGTAAATGGTTGAGCAAGATAGAGCCAAGAGACACTGTTTGGGATCCTTTCCCCTATTAAAATGGAACAAACCTAAAGGGATAAGGCTTCTCCCACCATAAGAGGATCCATTTCCCCTCTACCAAAGCTATATAAACCCCTCATTTTACAACCTTAGGTAGCTAATGAAAGGGCTGTAATTATCTGCAAATCTTGATAGCCATCTTGAGAACCTTAGCCTTCTAGCTTGTGTGTGAAGGGAGAATTAGCTTATAGTGTTTGGTTTGGAGTAAAAGGAAAGAGGCCTTGAACTTCCCTTGTTTTGAGGGTGAATCATGAGATGCTTATAGTGGTGTTGGAACCCAAACATGGCAAGGGGAACTTGCAATTTCAAGGCTCTAATTGTATTTCTATTTGAAGTTTATATTAATACAACTAATGGTTTATTTCCTATATCGTGTGTAGTATTGCATTTGATAGCTTAAAAGTCCTTGACATTTTAAGTATATTGAATTCAATTTTATGCTATCACATTTTTTGTTTTTTCTTGCATGTTTGTTTCAGGTATTTGAACGAAAGGAATGGAAGGAAGCTGGAGGAAGGAGGTAAGATCATCATCAAGTGGATTAGCGCTAAAAGAGGTAGGCCCTCTTATTCGATTCTAATCTAAGGAAATTTACATTAGATTATCTTGTTTGTGGCTAGATCCACTCTCTTGGGCTAGAGGGATTGTATTTGTCTGTAGAGAGGATACTCCTACTCCACAAATTGGTGACTCCGCTAGGGATCCATCCCTCTCTTTGGATTGTTTTTCATTTCATGATTTGCGACAACTTTTCTTGTTTCACTCTTTCTTTTTGGTTTTCTATGCTTTACACTATATGTTGCCTAGATTCTTGAATTTAGAGTGACGGGTCTGGTTTTGATTTCTAATTTATTTTCTTTGAATCCACTGATCAATGATGTTTATTTTCTGACAGTCACGCCGACCAACAAAATTTACCCTTGAACAGTCGCACTGTATCCCCTTGTGGTGCTTGTTGTCAGTTAGGTAGTCACACCAATTCCTGTAGGTTAAAATTAGGGTTTCTTCTGAATCATTTCTAGTGTGTCTTGTCCTCATAAGTTCTATTTCTTGGCTTGTTTTCCTTTATTCTCCTTGGCTAGAAAGCTTCGTTAGCTTCATTTGTGTGCTTGATTGGTTTGCATTTGACTTACTTGATTTTTTGAGTTTCTAGATGGTTTATGTTGCTAGGGCATCTAGGTCATTTTCCATTCAGTCGTTTGTCTACTCGTCAAGTCAAATTGTTGGTTAGATGCTCCATGTATTTCATGTTTTATCCTTATATTGCTTTGTTTTCAATTGAACAAGTGAAAAAGTTCCGTTTTCTCTTCTCTTGATTGAACGTCTCTTTTCGAGCATAGATTACTTTGCTTGTTTTGTTTCAATTGAGTCTTTGCATACTTGATTTGGAAGGAGTTCTCCTTATCATGCTTGGCATATCATTGATGTTGGTTGTTTGGAAATTTTCATTTAAATATTTATGTGAAGGATTCATTTTATCATTCCCTTGAAAAAATACATCATTCTAGTTTATTAAATTAATATGTTGCATTAAGTAGCATCATTGAAAGCTAGAATTGCATCGTCATGAGCATTTGAAATGAAATGAACTTCTTTTACTATTGAAAGGACTAGTTGAAGTGCATTTGATAGGAAGGCTAGGAAGTGGAAAGAATTTTCATTATTTTTCTTTGAAGATTGAAGTAGTGAAGAGTCATCTTGCTTTCAATTGCTTGTTTGTTTCATTGATTTTTTTCTCTACTTTTAGTTAGTGTAAACATTCATCGAATTGAAAGGGTTTTGTCTCATATAGTTGCATATAGGAGTTTTTCAAGTGACATCGATAGGGCCTGAAAACTCAGACTTAATTTCAAGATAAACCTTTAAAATGTATTCAATTAATCTAAGGCACATTTGAAACTAAATGCTCACATTTAGAGGTCTAGGCTAGAGACATGTTCCGACGTCTTTAAACTTAGCAGTTGTCGTTCACTTCGGCATTAGACAACGCTAGTATGGACTTATGCTCCCCGTACTATCACGTATAAAAAGGGAGACCCCGCTAGGTTTGCAATCCTTTATCCATAGGAAGCTGACTTTGTTGCATTGTAAACATGATACACAGAACTCAACATTCGGGGAGATTTCCTACCCGTACTTGTCGGGTTTTTAGGAGGTATTCTACATTTCACAGTTACCTGGTAATCCTTTTGCCTAGATTATCCTGAGTAGTCATTTTGGTCTTTTTGACTCTTTAAATTTAAAATATCATCAACAACTTGCCCTTTCGAGCTTGTTCAAACCAAAAGAGACTAGAGTCATCTTTTCCTTTTTATCGACTCTTAAAACATGAAAAGGCATCAGCCTGTTTCAGCGTCTCAATTTTTTTTTTGCCCACGATCACATCACATTCCTGATAGTCTTATTCTGGACCACATCGTGAGTATACATTTAATATATTTTAAAGAATCCCTGAAATTAATCTCTATTCTCTTGTTGTTTGAGATAATGTCATCGTGGTAGAGCCATCAAGTTTTCCTAGTTCTTCTTCCTCTCCTCCATCTAAAATATCATCTAAGGAGCCTCTCCCTAAACTCCCGCAGTCACTTGAGGATCATGGTGTTGAACTTGGTTTGTTATGAGTATTCAACATTTGTCATCTCGTCCTCCTGCATCATATGCTAAGTCACCTTACGAATCTGGCCTGGAATCTCCGGATAATCCTATCCAAACTCCCGAGAGTCCATCGATTCTTGAAGGTCAGCAAGGATCAGTTGTTTACCCTCTAAATCCTTTGTTCGATCCCATTGTGATATAACCACAATGTCTATACAGTCTGTACGATCGACCTGGTATTCCTTTTTAATTATCTCCTTGAACATCTTCGGTTGTCCATTGTCATTTGTTTCCACCCATGGAATTAGAAGGAGAGATCTGAGTCTCTTCTTTAGGTCACTCGGAGTTTTTTAATACACACACTACTCACGTAGTTGATGAGGAGGGATATCCTTTCCCTCTAGAAGGTTTCCCTTATATAGGAAGCATTCTGAATATCATCTACCTTGAGTATAGCAAGCCTTTATTGCCACATGGTTATACCTCTCTAGCTTAGTTGGTTTCAGGCACTCTTAGTGCCTCGTCATTATATAACAACCCCATCTACTCTTCAAGCACTATGCCTACCTGAGGTTTGTTCCTTCAAAACCTGGCCTCTCAACTAATTGTGCAAATTACAGTCACTTCAGTTTTGATGAAACTCACCATTCCAACTCCACTTGTTTCGTCATTTCAACCGACTCTTCCGATTAAACCAACAGTCTCAAGTCAAGTCTTGGTAAGTTCTTCTACCCCTCCAATGAGTGGATAGAATATGCCACCACCTAGGGGTGAAGACTCGAATATCTCCATGATGTCTGGTGCAACCAATGTGAGTGGCTGACAAACTCACATAGTTGGAATGAATCAGCCCTCTTATGGTGCTATTCTGAACCTTGCTGGTCCATTTGGGTCAAGTAATGTCAAATACCAGCAACTGAACCCTACTGGTCCATCTAAGTCAAGTAACATCCAGTACCAGCAACCATATGTGGCTCAGGTTCCATTCCAACCTCCTTATGTTCCATATGGTTCACAAGTGATGGTAAATCCTCCATATGTTCCTCAAGCTAGACCCTATCTTTAGCCTGGTCCACCAATCGTGCCTAGTGGATATGACCAGATCCAATTCGGGAACTTTCAAGGTGTCACCCCGAGAACTGTCCTAATACCCCTACAGTAGTAGGGGAAACCTTTGTAGCAGTAGGGTCAACCTTCACATCAACAAGGGAAATCCTTGCAGTAGCAAGGGAAGGTAGTGTAATAGCAAGGACAATTGCAACAACCGTAGGGGCAACCCTTGCAACAATCGCAACAAACTTTGCAGCTGCAGACACAATTTGTTCAATAGTCCTCCCAACCTATTTCCTCACAAGGTCAACCTCTGTAGCTGCAGGGACAAACTTTACAATATCAAAGCTAGCCTTTACAGCAACAAGGTCAACCTAGGCAGGAGCAACCCTTGTATTCATATCAACAAGGTCAGCATTTGTAAGGTCAAGGTCAAGTTCAAGTCCTACAGTAGAAGGCTCAAAATCCTTATTTCTAAGGGAAATAGGTTCAAAAGCCTTATGTCCAGGGGCAATAGGTTCAAGATCCTTATGCCCAGGGATAGCAGGTGTAAAATTTGTATGTCCAGGGTTAGGAGTTTCAAAATCCTTATGTCCAAGTTCAACATGATGAACAACCTTTTAACCTGTATGTTGGTTATCAAGAGTCTATGGAAGGACAGTATTAGGGCTACCCAGGACAGAATCCTCCCTACAGGTAAGGTAACCTATAGTGGGGGAAAATCAGATGCCATATGGAAAATATCCTCCACTGTGGGGCCAAATCCTTACCAACAAGGATGGGTTCCGCAATCTAGGCCTACTTAGAGGCCCCAAATGCCTTTTAATACACAATTGTCATTCTTGGCCACGTTGGAACTCCCAGATGTGTCAAGGCTTACCAGTGATCCTATCCTTCATTCACCTTACCGGCCTCCAGTGCCAACAAAAGTTCCGAGTGATTGCCCAAAATTTGAGGGAAAAGCAAAGGAGGATCCACAAGCCCACATGATGACATATCACCTTTGGTGCTCCTCCAATTCATACATCGATGATTCTATCTATTTACAACTTTTTCAAAGAACTCTCATAGGGGTTGCCATGAAATGGTACATCAAATTGCCTCGAGGTACTATAGTGACTTTAACACTCTCGCTATGGATTTCTTCACTCATTTCCGACTGTCAGTTCACTACGAAACTGACACCTATGTGCTTACGTCACTTAAGAAAGACACTGCAACCCATATCTCTAATCACATCCATGAATGGAGACATCAGTGATGCCTGATCAAGTTTGAAATTGTTGATTAGTTGCTAACATAATGGTTTACGAAATTATGCATTGGCCCAATTGCTAGGGATGTAGCTATGGGTGGGTGTGTTATAGAGGAGCAAGCCATCGCTCGTGTCCAGTATTTTGACCTAGTCTACTCACAATCTGGCACTTTATATGAGATGTTACCCGATGCTCCGAGACCATCATCTAATCTAATAGCATCGAAGTCTCTAGCTACACCACCTATTGATGGAGTGATTGGTTCTGTGTCTCAGATCCCCACGAAATCTTCTTCCAAGCATAAAGTGGTCTCAAACACTGGTTCTAATGTTCCTTCTCGAAATTCACCTGGTCCTGGTAAATCCTCTAAGGTTCACGCTGTTTAGTCTACCACAATGGAAAAATTCTCTAAGGGTAAAAAGAAGGGAAAAGGAAATGCCAAAGATGATGCCCCAAAATAGGGCCGTCCTAAGTCATCTGCTGGCGATTCTTCTTGAAGAAAGCCCAAGTATCCATGCCTCATCTATGAGGAGGATCATTACACTAAAGATTATCGTCGACGATCTAAAGTTAGTTGATTTCTCAAAGGGACCTCGACTGTCTTGAAAGAGCCCTTTCCATCCCAGGAGACCAAAATGATAGACCAACCTCAGTATTATGCTTCCATAGGTTCACAAGTGTTTGTGATGAATATGCTTATAAATGTGGCTACCAGATCAAAAGATTATCAAACATCTACTCCAATGGCAGGGAAAGAGGAAGAAGGTACCCCTTCCTCCTCTATCTTGTCTACCTCCGGTCTTCTCCATATAGAGTGACCTAATCCTGATTCCGCTATTTGGCCACCCTCTCAGTGTGTGCTTTGAAAGTCCTCATATAATCCAAATGCTCAAGTCACTCAACATTATAACATTTTTGAGGATTTGGCTCAAGCAACATCATCTATGTCTACTCTCAAGGTCCTTCAAAGCCGTCCTTCTCAGTGGAAAGCATTGCTGTCTATTATTGGAGGTATTGATCCATCTGATTCCAATGTCATCTATTTTGATCTTGAAAACCATGTCCCGCGCTTGCCTCATCATATTACCTTTCTCATCCAGGTGATCATTAATGAGAAGACCATTCACAGGACCGTCATTGATGAAGGTGCTTCCACCTGCATCATGTCTGTCTCTTGTTGGAAGGTAATTAGTTCTACTACCCTGAACCAATCACCTAACACGTTGGAAGCCTTTGATGGATGTGATTCTCAACCATTCGGTGTCCTTCCTAATCTTGCCATTACCTTAGAAGAAAAGACAGTCAATGTTAAGGCAGAAATTGTTGATGCAAATCTTAACTATAATATTCTACTCGGACGGAGTTGGACCCATGCTATGCATGTTGTAGCCTCCTCTCTGTTTTGTGTGCTTTGATTTCCTCATCAAGGGAAGATCTTCACGATCTTCTAGTTGTCTTTCTTTTCTTCTTCGTCCTTGGATGGCAATGTTCCTTACGTGAAGCATACCGATGCTTCATATGAGAGTGTGGGGGCTAGAATTCTCAAAGATCCCGCCTTAATGGGTATTGTTCCTCTCCCACCTCTGCATGTTGCCTCAATCAACATGATCTCAATTAAGTTTGATTTTTGGGTCATTCCCTCTCCTTATCTTGTTGATAAATGAGGTGATGTCATGCCATTAAGTCCTACCAAGATCTATTATGTGGATATTGTTTCAGCTTCAACTTCGGTACCTACTGATCATACTGCTTTGAATACGTCTCTTGACTTGTATTCTCAATCCTGTGGCTTGGATCTTTGAATTCTCCCAAGCCCTTAACCGAGACTTTTCCTTCTGACGAAAGTATCATGGAAATTATGTCTTTGGAGGAAGCACCATAGAATGATACTCATCATCGTTCCTCATTTTTTCCTGGACCAGAGGTCATGTCTACTTGTCTTGAGAAGTTCTCTTCTTATTTCCCAACTCAACCACTTCAAATGCCTATCATGACCCATGAAGTTTGGTCATAAAGGAACATGGGTAATATTACCGAAACGATGCCTATTGACATTTCTATTAAACCTGGTATCTTTGAAAATGTTCATATTGGGGTGCCTTGTTCTCCTGATGAGATCAATCTCTATACTTGTCTTTTTCAAGAGTTTCGACATGTTTTTGCATGGTTGTATGAAGAAATGCCTGGAATTGACCCAAGTATAGTTGTGCATGAAATTTCGACTTATCCTAACGCAAATCTCATTTGTCAACGACTTCATCCAGTGCACCCTAGAAAAGTGGCTACCATTAAAGGGGAAGTTGAAAAACTTCTTCAAGCCGGATTTATTTATCCTATCCCTCTGATAGATTGGGTGTCCAATATTATATCAGTGACTAAGAAACAAGGCACAATTTGAGTCTATGTTGATTATTGTGACCTTAATCGTGCCTATCCAAAGAATACTTATCCCACTCCTTTTATAGACTAGATCATTGATGAATGTGCTGGGAGTGAGATATTTTCCTTTATGGATAGCTTTTCTGGTTATAACCAAATAAACATTGCATTAGATGATCAAGATAAGACCACCTTTATCTGTCCGTGGGGGACTTTTGCATATAAAAAGCTCCCTTTTAGCCTTAAGAATGTTGGGGCTACTTTTCAAAGAGCGATGTCCTATGCTTTCCATGACATTAAAAACATTGTTCAACCTTATTTAGATGATCTTCCTGCTCATTCATGTAAGCGCCATGACCATCCCGATCATCATCGACAAATATTTCTTCGTTGTAGACACTATAACATTTGGTTGAATTCGCACAAGTGTGTCTTCTGCATTGAATCTAGACGAATCCTCTTTTTTATTGTTTTGAAGTATGGAATTCATCTTGATACTCTCAAAGTCGAGGCTATTGTTAATCTACACCCTCCCTCTTCTTTGCATAAGTTACAGAGTTTGCAAGGGAAAGCGAATTTCCTTCATCACTTTGTGCCTAACTATTCTCAACTAGCTTCAAGGTTCACCCAATTTCTTAAGAAATGAACTCCATTCATTTGGGATGAGGTTGCCCAAAAGTATTTTGATGACTTGAAAGTTTTCCTCGTTAATGCTCCTTTGTTGCTTCCTCTGAACTATCATTGCGAGTATTTCCTCTATCTAGCTGCAGCTTTTAGCACTATTGCCATGGTGCTGGTGCAAGACGACAAGGAAGGCCATGAACATGTCATTTATTACCTTACCCATAACCTCCTCGATAATGAGACCCATTATGCCAAATCAAGAAGTTGGCTTTGGCTATTGTTCAAGTTGTTAAGCACTTTCAACATTATATTCTCCTCTGCACTAGAACCGTGATTTTTGAGTGTAACCCCATGACTTACATTTTGACTTGTCAGTTAATTGGGGGCAAGTATGCTAAGTCGATTTTCATCCTCCAATAATTTGATTTGGTGTTCACTAATGCCAAATCCAAGAAATCACTTGTATTTGCTGAGTTGATTTGCTCTCTTCCCTCCACTTCCCTTCCCACTGGTGCTGATGAGACCCAATGAGACTCTCTTTCTTATTAGCACTCTCAATCCTTGGTACGGTGATATCATCATGTATCTGATGTGGGAAGTTAACAAAAATGGGGTGGTAGTCTGGAATTAGACTACTGGTTAACTTTGTAACCAATCAGCTGCATACAAACAGATTCTCTATGTGGATTTTCTCCTTGAGGGTCCCGCTTATCTAACCAATCACTATTGTTCCTTTGTTGAATTCTCCTTTTATCAAGAACTTCAATCCACATTGTTGATCTCACTTCTCCATATCCAACGAATATCGCATCGACCGCTCACCAACTAACCTAGACGATCTCCACCATCGATGTGACCTGTCCAATCGAACGGCTGTCACACAATCTCACACAGATTCTTGCACGAATGATATCAAGTCGAGAGCACATGAGAAAAGTAGTTTTCTCAAGCTACGTGTCACCCACTTAGGCTGATCACGTGAAATTTAGGAATACCACTTACCAGCTTTAGGGCACATGAGATACCACTTCTCACTTATCAAATATTACCACGTGCTTAATTCACAATTTTAATAAAGACACTTAAGGAAATTTTAATGCTTAAGCTCAATACTAATCATTAATATTAATCAACTGTGATATTCAATAAAATGTATGAACAGAGAAAAATACCCGATTAGGGTCTAGAACACCAATACATAGTCATAAGAGAATTTCTGCACCAGAATAGTGTGCCACACCACACTTCAATCAATTATTCAACAAAATGGAAATTATAGAGTCTTGGCCCTCTCATTTCAATTACAATAGTTTGTCGGACCTTTGTTTCACTCTCAACCCCTATCTCTCACTCAAACTCTCACTTACTCACTCTGTTCTCAATCATCTTATCTTCCTGTCGTTACATTATTTCCCCTTTCATGAATCAAATCCTATCCTAACTGCATTGAAAACTCAATCTCTATTTTTATCAGCTCAACCATTAAATCCCTATTCTCAAGCTCTAATACACATATATCCTAACAACTTATCTCCTATTCTAAAAATAATACAATATTCTAATTATTACAATAATTGGAGTAAATATAATTTTCGAGAGATCCAACCATCTCTAATAAAACTAATTTTGACCACTCAGGTCAATGAAATTCATTTCTTGTTAGTTACAACATGTGAACATACAATCACATTGTTGGCTAAGTCTGGATGCTCCTGCATCAAACTCTCATGGAAGAAAATAATCCTTCATCAAACTTTCAGGATTGACTCAATACTTTTGTAATTCTGTTGTTGCCAACCAACTGGCATCCTCTATTGGCTATCCCTTACATTTGACTAAATACTTAAAATAAACATGTCCTCTGGTTCTTTTAGTTACTCTTTTCTCCAAAACAACTTCCACCTCTTTCATAATGGTCTTTGGAATTTGTTCTTCCCAATTTAAAGTCTAAATTTCATCTTCTGCAAGTTCCTTCTGTAGCTCTGACTCTATGTCCTTGTATGGGTACAAATCTACAACATTGAAGATAGGTGATATTCCAATCCCTTCTAGAAATAAAATTTCATAAGAATTAGTTGAAAACTTCCTCACAATTCTGTATGGACCTATCTTTTTCATCTTTAGTTTATTGTAAGTCCCAACAAGAAATATTTATTTTTCAAGTATACCATCACTAGATCACCCACTTGGAATTCTTTTTCTCTTCTTTCCATATCATCTCTCTGTTTGTA
This sequence comes from Pinus taeda, assembly GCA_000404065.3. Classification (NCBI taxonomy): domain Eukaryota; kingdom Viridiplantae; phylum Streptophyta; class Pinopsida; order Pinales; family Pinaceae; genus Pinus; species Pinus taeda. Next base: position 184,345 of record APFE031405990.1, read on the forward strand.
TTTGCCACTACTTTCCTACAATCTGTCTTTGACATCTTCTTGTAGTCTCTGCATCTGCTCTGTAAACTCTTAAGCTTCTGCACTTCTTGTCTCCTAGTTACCCAAATTTCTGAGTTCATACACACCTCTTGGATTCATTCAAAAACAATCTGAAAAGGACTCATCCCAGTACTTTGGTTTGGAGCGTCATTATAAGAAAACTCAGCTTGATCAAGTGCTAAATCCCACTGCTTAGGATTGTTATACACTAAACTTCTCAATATGTTTCCCAAGCTTCTATTTACAACTTCAGTCTATCCATCGGTTTAAGGGTGATATGCAAAACTAAAACTAAGGCTGGCACCTAGTTTCTTCCAAAGATTTCTCAAGAAATTCCCAACAAACTTTGTATCCCTATCAAACACAATACTTACAGACAATCCATGTAACCTTACAACTTTTGAAAAAACAGATTAGCAATATGTGTTGCATCACTAGTCTTTTTACATGCAATGAAATGTGCCATTTTGGAAAATCTATCTACCACAACATAAGTGGAACCATTCCCTCTTTGAGTTCTAGGTAACCCCAAAACAAATTCCATACTAATTGCATCCCATGGTCAGTCTGGTATTGGCAATGGCTAGTACAATCCTATATTTTGGCTTCTCCCTTTAGCATGCTGACAGATTCTTCACTTCTCAACAAATTTCTTAACATCAATTTGCATCTTTGGCCAATAGTAAAAATCATTTACCTGAGCAAAGGTTTTGTCTTGTACAAAGTGCCAAGATAATCCTCCACTATGTTTCTCCTTGATTATGTTTTCCCTCATAGAACATTTGTGAATGCACAATTTGTTACCTTTAAACAATAAACCTCCTTGGATAAGATAATATAACCACTGACTTCTATTATGAACTATTGGATCTTTTACAACTGCATAAATATCTTTCAATTCTGCATCATCTTTATACATATCAACAATTTCTTCAAATCCTACAACACCAACTCTTAATTCTTGTACAATGAAATTTACCCTGATCAAATCATCAACAACTTTGTTCAACTTACCACTTGTGTGTTTTATCACAAAATTAAAACTTTTTAAAAATTCTACCCACTTGGAATGTTTCTGGTTCAATTTTGGCTAGTTATTTATAAGTTGTAATGCATGATTGTCAAAATATAATACAAACTCTTTTGGTAGCAAATAATGTCTCCATTTTTTTAAATCTTGCACAATAGCATAACATTATTTATCATAAGAATAATACTTCTTCTTAGCTTCATTTAATTTCTCACTAAAGTAGGCTATTGGTCTCTATGCCTGACTCAAAACTGCTCCAATTGCAACTCCACTAGCATCAGTTTCAACTTGGAAAACTTTTCCAAAATTAGGTAAAGCTAAAACTGGTTTCTCTGTAATTTTCTTCTTCAAAAAATTAAAATTTCAGTCTACTACTTTTGTCCACTTGAATGGCTGATTAGTCTCTTTGATTGTTTCAATAATTGGTGCACAAATCTGACTAAAACATCTGATAAATTTTCTATAAAAACTTGTAATACCATGAAATCTTCTTACCTCAAATATGTTTCTTGGAGAGTCCAAATTGCTTTGACTTTCTCTGGATAGATTTTCAAACCTTCTTTAGAAACTACAAATCCCAAATAGATTAATTCTTCTTTCATGAAACTACATTTCTTCAGATTTATCAACAATTTTTCTTTCTGTAGAGTTCTTAAAACCAACTTAAGATGCTCCAAATGTTCTTCTTTGCTTCTATTGAAAACTAGAATATCATCAAGATAAACAATGACAAAGTTGCCTACATATTACTTCAAGACTTCATTCATTAATCTCATGAATGTGCTAGGTGCACCAGTGAATCCAAAAGGCATCACTAACCATTCATACAACCCACTAGTTGTTTTAAATGCAATCTTCCATTCATCTCCTTCTCTAATCCTTATTTGATGATATCCACTCTTTAGATATATTTTAGAAAAATATGTTGACCCACTTAAACAATCCATCAAATCATCCATGCATGGTAAAGGAAATCTATACCTGATAGTAATCTTGTTTATGGCTCTGGAATCTGTACACATACGCCATTCACCACCTTTCTTTGGACTGAGTACTATTGGTACAACATATGGACTAAGACTCTCTTTGACTAATCCCTTATCCATGAGTTCCTGTACTTGTCCTCCAACTTCTGCATTTTCTTGAGGAGTTAACCTATATGCTGCTTTTTTTGGCAAAATTTCTCCAGGTATTAGATCAATATGATGACTAATACTCCTGATGGGTGGTAATTCATTTGGAAAATCGTCCACAATAATATCAACAAAATCATTCAACAGAGTTTTGATTTCTTCAGATAAATCATATAAGTTTGTGGAAGTTAAAATTACCTTAGGTCTCCTTATGACAACAAAAAGCATTTGTTCATCCTTCTTGACTTCTTGCAACAATTATTTCCCACTCATAAGCATAACATTGTTTCCAGGCACTTCTTTGCCTTCTTCATTCTTCAATGGTAGTAGTGTGTGTTTATTTCCATCCTTCTCAAGAGTGTAAGTGTTTCTTCTTCCATCATGTATAACTTTCCGATCAAACTTCCAAGGTCTTCCCAGCAACACATGGCATACATCCATTGGCATTACATCACACAATATCACATCCTTATAAGTACCTATCTGGATTTCTACCTTGCAGTGTTCTGTCACAATAAGTTGATGTCCTTTTTGCAGCCATGATACTTTGTAAGGAGTAGGATGTACTGTTTTCACTAGTCCTAAATTGTCCACCATTTCTATGGAAACAAGGTTATTAGTTCTTCCACTATCAATTATCACTTTACAACATTTTCCTTTGGACTTGCATATAATTCTGAATAAACTCTTTCTCTAAGCTGGTTCTCCTGTCTCTTTCTATGCCTTAAGGCAATACCCTTTTCAACAACAAGGATTCTCCTACTTCAGGTGATTCTTCCTTGTTTGAAATTTGAGGTTTTTCTTCCCTTGGCTTAACTACATTCACATTCCTCTGATTTGTTACTTTATTATGAGGACATTCCTATGATCCATGTCCCCATTCTCCACATGTATAACACTGAATTTCTCTTCCTCGTCCTCTTCCTTTGGGTGCAAATCTTCCTCTACTAAATTCTCCTCTATGTGGTGGTGTACTACTTGAACTTCTTGCTTCACCCTGAGGGTGCTAAAATATTCATCTAGTAGTTCCTCTACCTCTCGCTGAACTTTTTCCTCTATTCCTCTGATTTTTCTTCCTCAACATCTTCTCTTCTGCCTTCAAAGCTGCTTGATAGGCATCTTCAATTGTCTTCACGCTCAACAAGCTAATTTCATCCTATATGTCATATCTCAACCCATTTATGTATCTAGCTACCTTTTCTACATCATCCTTTGCATGTCCTACTCTAATGCTCAGCTTACAAAACTCTTCTGTGTATTCTTTGACAATCGTTCCTTTTTGCCTTAAAATTCGTAACTATCTGAAGTGATTTAACTGATAATATTTTCGCATAAATTTGGCTTTCAATCTACTTACCATTTTATCCCATTGTTTTATCTTGGGCTTGCCCTTTCTCCCTCTGGATTTTTGTAGTTCATCCCACCAGATAGTTGCATGACCCTTCAATTTGGTAACTACAAATTTCACCTTCTTTTATCACCAACCTCCTCATAGTCGAAATACTTGTCTAATGAACTGATCCAGTCCATCAACTCTTCTACATTGAGATTCCCGCCATACAAAGGTATTTCCACCTTTGGTCTTCCACTTGATTTGGCCAATATTATGAGAACTTTGGTAGCTTCACTTTCATCCTCTTCTTCTTCCTCAGAAGATTCTTCTGCAGCACTGGCATCTCCTTCATCAGTGCTCTCCTATGAGTAGTCTCCATTGTATCCATCTTTGTACGCAAATTCCAGATCTCATCCAGTAGAACTAGATTTGCTACAAGTCTCCCCCAACCTTTGCCTCCTTCTTTCCTCAATGGCATGTTTATTGTAGAAAAACTTAATCTTTGGGCTTCGATACCAAAATGATGTGGGAGGTTGACGAAAATGGGGTGATAGTCTGGAATTAGATTACTGGTTAAGTGTGTAACCAATCAACTACGCACAAATAGATTTTGTACGTGGATTTTCCCCTTGAGGGTCCCTCTTATTTGACCAATCATTTTCGTTCCCTTGTTGACTTCTCCCTTTATCAAGCACTTCAATCCGTGCTGTTGATCTCACTTCTCCATATCCAACGGATATCGCATCATCCACTCACCAACTAACCCAGACGATCTCCACCATCAACGTGACCTATCCAATTGAACAGTTATTGCACAATCTCTGGCAGATTCTTGCATGAATGATATCAGGTCAAGAGTGTGCGAGAAAAGTAATTTTCTTGTGCTACATGTGACCCACTTAGGCTAATCGTGTGAAATTTAGGAATACCACTAACCACCTTTAGGGCACGCGAGATACCACTTCTCATTTATCGAATACTACCACGTGCTTAATTCACAATTTTAATAAAGATGCTTAAGCTCAATATTAATCATTAATACTAATCGACTGTGATATTCAATAAAATGTAGGAACAAAGAAAAATAACTGATTAGGGTCCAAAATGCTGATACACAATTATAAGAGAATTTCTGCACCAAAATAGTGCATCACACCACACTTCAATCAATTATTCAACAAAGTGGAAAGTACAGAGTCTTGGCCCTCTCAGCTCAATTACAACAGTTTGTCGGACCTTTGTTTCAATACCAAACCCTATCTCTCACTCAAACTCTTGCTTACTCACTCTGTTCTTGATCATCTTATCTCTCTCTCATTACATTATTTCCCCTTTTATGAATCAAATCCTATCCTAACTGCATTGACAACTCAATCTCTTTTTTTATCATCTCAACCATTAAATCCCTATTATCAAGCTCTAATACACACCTATACTAACAACTTATCTACTATTCTAAAAATAATACAATATTCTAATTATTACAATAATTGGAGTAAAGATAATTTTTGAGAGATCCAACCCTCTCTACTAAAACTGATTTTGACCACTAAGGCCAGTGAAATTCATCTCTTGTTAGCCACAACATGTGAACATACAATCACATTGTTGGCTATGTCTGGATGCTCCTGCATCAATATCTCCAAACTTCTACCTTCTGATCTATGTTGTCCAAGGATGATCACCAACACATTCGGCATCAATCCCAACCTTACCACATCATTGGGGATACTTTATACTGCGTTGGTGTTAATTCAATTCTTCACTGATGTTTAGCTCTCGATGAGGCTGAAAGAGTCTTGAATGATTGCCATTTTGGCGCATGTGGTGTTCATCTGTCTGGCTACACCATTGCTCAAAATATACTTCGCGTTGGCTATTTCTGGCCCTCTATCTTTAAGGATTGCATTCTTGTTGTTCGCAAATTCCACGAGTGCCAGATTTATCAGAAAAAAATGCGCCCCCACTCACCTTCACCCCATTATTATTGTTGGTCTCTTTGCCAAATGGGGCATTTATTTTATGACATGTAACCGTCATTTGGATAGGGGGCATGGTTATATCATCGTTTCCATGGATTACTTCACCAAATGGGCCGAAGCGATGCCTACATATTCAACTGATGGTAAAACAGCGATGTAATTTCTCTTCAATCATGTTATTTTTAGGTTTGGAGAGCCTCAAGCCATTGCCATTGACCATGGCTCCAATTTTGATGATTATATGATGGTTGAGTTGACTTCTACGTTGGGTTTGCGTCACAACGGCTAAACTCCATATTACCCTCAGGCTAATGACCAAGTTGAAGTTGTAAACAAAGTGTTAGTTACTATGCTTCAGCGCACCATTGAGATGCACAAATCCAATTTTTCAGCTCTGTGGGCCTACCAAACCTTGACTAAAGACGCAACTGGATTCACCCCATTCCACCTAGTCTACGGTCTGGAAACTACCTTACTGATTGAATGTGAAATTCCCACACTCAAACTGGTTGTCAAATTACTCCCTGAAACCTCACCTCAAGAAGAGCATCTCTTATATTTAGAATGATTGGATGAAATCCACCATCTCACTGCTTTAGTCATTGAAGCATAGAAAAAGCGAGTTAAGTCCCATTTTGATCAGTAGGTATCTCGTGCTTTTTCTAAGGGTGATCTGGTCTTTCTATATGACCAAGCTAATGATACGCTAGGGGTAGGAAAATTCAAACCCATGTCGCATAGGCCCTATATTGTTAAGCATGTGTTACAAAAAGGGGCTTATGAGTTGATTTTTTATGAGGGAAACCCCTTTGACAAGCCACGCAATGGGTTGTATCTCAAAAAGTATTATGTTATTCATTTTTGTGCAGTTTGGTTTGGTGTGTTTTTCAAGTAGCTTTCCTGCTTATTATGTCTTCACTTACTTTGTAAATGTCTGTGACTCCTTGTGTCAATTTCGCTGATGGTGCTTTTCATAGTACCTAGAATCTATCATCCGTGGCATGGGCTATTTATGACCCTCATGGTGAGTTGATTGATCTTCAAGGTATTTTTTTAGGCCAAACAACTAATAACATTGTTGAATATAGCGCAGTTATCAAACTCTTGTTAGAAGCCATTGCTCTTGACATTCAAGAAATGGTTGTTAACCTTGATTCGCAACTTGTTCTTCTTTAGCTCAATGGACAATATTTTGTCAGAAACCATCATATATTGAGAATGTATTTGCGCATTCTTCTATTGGAAAGAAATTTTGATTATATCACATATCATCACATTCCTAGGCATATGAATACATTAACAAATGCATTAGCTAATTATGTGATAGACAGACATTTACACAATATGTGAAAAACAAAACATTGTATCATAGTAAATAGGAAATGTAGCATATATATATATATATATATATATAGATATAGATTATAGATATAGATATATGTCGGTAATGTTTGAGTGTCATACATCAAAACCCAAAAAATAATATGTGTTCCAAGTACATCCGTGGCTCGCAGGCCTCAAAACTGTAAATGACTAAAACTACAGACTACTCAACATTGTGGTCATGATATCACATTATTGCTCGTACTACACGAGTCAATATTTGGTGGATCTGATCTGACACTCCCACTATGTGCCGCTGAAAACGACGTGGAATTTCCTCCATCCAGGCATACTTTGGGATGCCACTGGTTAGGTTATCGAGATTCCGCACAATCTACTCCTCATTGTCGACTCCTTCCTGATAAGAAGCGATCTCAAATTATCGAGCAATATGTCTAGCGATCTGAGACATCCTGGCTAGTCGCTCTAGTCCCACATCTATAATAACAAAATCAAGGTGTCACGAATGCATATATTTCAAAAACAATAAAAAAGTAAAAAACAAAAAATTGTTTTGCTCACCTCCATCATCAAAATCCTCCCCCTCTGGGAGCAGCATGTTAGGATCGCTGCGGAAGTTAGTCATGCTATATGGCCAATCCTCTAGAACAATTAGTTGATGGCTCATCCATGCAAAGAAAGCGGGCTTGTATGAAATGTGTTGCCCCCCTCCAGTTCTGGGCATCAGTTAACTCCATCGGACCATCTGTGGATCTCCTGGAATTGGGGGATTTACCTGTGCCAGTTGATAGTGGAACAGTGGGATCTGTTCCAAGAATAAAGTCATTAGAATAGAACCATATCCAAATTTCACCGGGTTTCCTGCCTTGCATTTGGATAATTGGCATTTCATGTTCACTTTCATGGCTTCCGCCCAGTTGAAGACAATGGGCACCATGTAGTCTATGGCATACTGGAACATAGATTTGCTGGAATCATGTAATTCATGAGCCCCAGCTACCCTATTAATGGTCAAGAGCAGCACCTTCAGTACAAGGTCATCTATGGTCATGATTTCAACCTTGCCGCTTTTAGATTTTAGAGCTTCTAGATAATGTTTTGCAAGGAACGTGTTCACACTTGCCCCAATGGGCTTGCCTCCACACAATTGGATTGGTTCCCCTCTAAAGGACAGTCTGGTAATGAGGTAGATGTTTGGAGTCTCTAGCTCTAGCTCTTGATCACATATCACAAATACCTCTTGTCCAACATCCCACAGTCAAATCAATTATTGTAGCAGCTCAAGTTGAGCTCGAAGGCTCGGTGTGACAAAGAATTTGAGGAGCCCATAGTTCCTCAATGCATCTAGATGGTTTGGATCTTCCAATGTCAATGAATCAATTCATTTGTTCTCACATTCTTTCCATTCGATCACCATCTTTCTTGCTGTGATTTGCCTGCAAACACCATGCATTCAACCTAACATCAATTTTTGCAAGAGAAATCTCGAATTTAGAGTAAAAGCATTGGGCGGAAATTGAAAATTCTTCATTCTCTGTGCCAACGTGACTATTTTAAAAATAGCAGTTCCGATGGCATGAGTGCCCGAGTTATAAACCCTCGATCAACGCAATCCCATGCCTTGATCCCACACCGACTGAGGGAATTGTTTTTTGCAAAAAAACCCTCAAAAACTTGAAAAAATGGTTAAATGCATAAAAAAAGGTATGAATGCAAATCTTTGGGCCTCAACTCTTACTTGCAATAGGTGGTTCGTCGATCGACCTCCTGTATCTGCTACAATCCGCTCCCGAAGATTTAGGGCACAAGTGGGTAAAAATTGCTCCAAATGAGGTGAAATAGGTAAATGGTAAAAAAATGTTTTACTTTTTCCCTTTTTATAAATGTTTCATCATGTTTTATGGTTTTACAAGCATTTTTTCACCATTTTACCTTAGAAACGGATAATACGTTTTCTTCTTGTGTAGCAACAGGTAATGGTTTGTTGTTGGTGTTGTGAAACTAAAGTCGTGTTTAAGCTCTTTTCCTGGATCGTAAAAAATTGAAATGAAAATATCGCCGAGTATTTTTTCCTTTTTGACTAGTTAAAGAAAATAAAAACGAGGAGTCTGCTTTAAGCTCTTTTTTTACTCTTAAAGCATGAAAATATTGCCGATTTCTTCTCATTTTGACCTCGTAAAATGGTTCCAAAATGTTGTTTACCCAATATACATTTACCCTTTTTTCAGGCTGGGATAAACTATTTACAAAAAGGTACTCCTTGGCTAACATGATAAAAACGTTAGAGTATTGTTTTCTACCTTTTCAGACTCGAGAGACAACTTTACAAAAAGGGAACTTTTGGAGCTTTCTTTTTTGTGTCTTTTCAAACTCTCTAAACGTGAAAAAGATAACGAGTTTTCCTTTTTTTAAACTCGTTAAACTTTAAATGACATTGGATTCATCACCATGATGGACACGAGCTGCTCCTTCCTAGGGCTCATTAATCTCACTAGTTGGATCTATCCAAAGGATGGACTTATAATGCAAGCATATGCTATCCCCTTCAAGCCTGTGATAAAAATTAATTGGGGTAGTGGCCAGAAATGGTGGGGGGAAATGGCAAATTTTTACTAGTTGTGTCAGTAGCTTGTCACTCTTGAACATGACACTCTTCTGCTTCGTGTCAAGTTGGGATATCCCCACTTCATCATTGACCTTCATGGGTTTGGGCTATCAATTTTTTCCTTTCCATTTTATTTCTGCCATGTCATCATGACCTCTGATCCTATGGATCCAAAAGTTTCCAAAATCCATAGTTGTGTCACCAATATGTTCAAGAGTTAATTCTTATGTAGTTCACGCTCATTCTTAATTCTCTGTATCATCTCATAATCATCGCATCCCTTGTCTCGTGTTGGTGATGTGGGATACATGATGGCCCTCCTTTGATGAGGTCACTTCCTATCAACTTCAGCTCATTATCTGGGAAGTTGACCGAGAGACTCACTTCCAGTACCTTAGAACTTGCATGCCCTAATGGCAAGTTCTTCACACTCGACGATAAATTTTCATTATTGACTTTCGATCGAGTGATTTCATGGGTGTTCGACTTTAGTTCCTTATTCACACTCTGTGAATTGTGTTGTTGGTACCTTAAGAGCCATTTTCTTTATTGGTGGTTTCTCTCGTGCTTGTTAATAGTTCACATCATTGACTAGTAATTAAGTGATTTTCTAGCATGTTCGACATCAACACATCTATTCGCATGCTAGAATTTGTACTTTGATCGGGTTATGTTGGAGTAAAAGGCCCTGGGCTCAGATTACACAAGTCCTGGTTGCAGAGCAATGTGACATGATCATGCTTACATACCTGTCTCTTTCAGATGGATGGTTGTGACCATACCATGAGTCAGTTTTATGTGATCCTTCTCATTATTGGATGGCTGCGACCATGCCTTGGGTTTGATATGATCCTTCTTACTAGATGGTTGCATCCATATGTTGGATCCATTTACATGATCTTCTTTTGGATGGCTATATCCATACCACGATTCATGTATCGGAGATTTCAATGATGTATATGTATCTATTCTTGCATGCAGTTTTTCCAGTGGTGGTCTCCAGTTCTATGCATCTACTCAGAAAGCATTTCACCCCTCACTCTTGTTCGGACTTCATGCTTTAGGGGGCATCTATTACACAGCATTGTCACTGTCCCTGTACTCCCCATTCCTCGATCCTGGAAGACCTCTATAGTGACCCTCATATTTTTCCCTACCATGAAGACCATGTCCCTACATCCCTCTACATCTGCAAAACATTTCCCTCTTACATTATTCCCCAGGAATATTCCTTCAAACTCAGTTTTCAAGATTGGCACTAGTGCTCAATTCCTTCCCTGCACTAATTTGCAGAGTTTAAAAATAGGACTATAGCCGAATGGCACAAATGATCCATTCATCACCCGCACCAACCCCCTTTCGGAAAGTTTTTAAAAATGGAGTCGAAGCTTCCAGGTCTAGAAGTTTTGTGTACGAAAGTCTGGTAAATGGTTGAGAAAGATAGAGATGGGAGACTGTTTGGGCTCCTTTCCCCTATTAAAATGGAATAAACCAAAAGGGATAAGGCTTCTCCCACCATAATATGATCCATTTCCCCTCTATCAAAGCTATATAAACTCCTCATTTTACAACCTCAACTAGCTAATGAAAGGTTTGGAATTATCTGCAAATCTTGATATACATCTTGAGAATCTTAGCCTTCTAGCTTATGTGTGAAGGGAGAATTAGCTTATAGTGTTTGGTTTGAAGTAAAAGGAAAGAGGCCTTGAAATTCCATTGTTTTGAGGGTGAATCATGAGATGCTTATAGTGGTGATAGAACCCAAACATGCCAAAGGGAACTTGCAACATCAAGGCTCTGGTTGTATTTCTATTTTAAGTTTATATTAATACAACTAATGGTTTATTTCTTATATTGTGTGTAATATTACATTTGATAGCTTAAAACTCCTTAACCTTTTAAGTAGATTGAATTCGATTTTATGTTATCACATTTGTTGTTGTTTCTTGCATGTTTGTTTTAGGTATTTGAATAAAAGGAATGAAAGGAAGTTGGAGCAAGGAAGCAAGATAATCATCAAGTGGATTAATGTTATAAGAGGTAGGCCCTCTTATTGATTCTAACATAAGGAAATTTACGTTAGATTGTATTGTTTGTGGCTATACCCACTCTCTTGGGCTAGAGGGATCGTCTCTGTCCATAGAGAGGATAATCCTACTCCACAAACCTACCAATCAATCATTTCAACCATATGTTCCCCCACAACCTCAATGAAATACACCATCATAGGGGTGGAGGCCTCCATACAACCAATCTTTAGCCTTCCTACCTCCACCTCCATATCAACCACAACTCCTTCACTCTGCTCCACCTAGACAACCTCATATGCCTACTCAGCCAAATCCGAACCAGAACAACAAGAAGGCACAATAGGTCTATAGTGGAGAGACATCAACATTAGGTCTAGAATACTGCTTCCAAATAGCCAACCTACATCTTCACTTGAGGAGCTTGAAGAGGAAAAGGAAGAGAGTGTTCCCCAAGCCAATCCATCCCCTTTCCCTGAGAGACTTATCAATCCTAGCCAACACACCAGAAGAGATTGAACTTCCAGGTGAATTGAAAAATTTGTGTGTTAAAATGCCACTCCTCCAAGCTATCAAGAAATTCCCCATCTACAACAAATTAATAAAGGAGAAATGCTTCAAACATCTTGGGAGGAGAAATAAAGACACCCCTACCATTAATGTCATTGGAAAATTGTCTAACTAAATGTTTGGAGGAGTGATTTGACTGAAGTATCTAGACCCTAGAAGTGTTGTGGTAGATGTGCACCTTGATGGTATCATTGTCCCCCCATACCTTAATTGATCTTGGGGCTATCATCAATGTGATGAATAAGGAGACTATACTTAAACTGAATCTCCAAGGATCATTAAGGAAGACCACAACAGTCTTGCAGCTTGAAGACATATCCACAGTAGCTCTTAAAGGAATTGTTGAGGATGTGATGGTCTCCATTGATTCCTTTGAATACCATGCTGACTTCTTAGTTATCCAACCTAAGACAAAGTTCAATGGTTATCCTCTCATCCTTAGAAAGCCATGGATAGCCACATCTTAAGAATGGGCATTTGTACAAACAATTGGTCTTCTACCCTCCTGCTCACCCATCTCTAGAGCATGACTTACCTTTATGGTTGGAAGAGGAGGAGGAATATGAAGTATACTTTGCCACATATTACCCAATATATACCCTAGATGCTACTAACGCAGGGGAGAAACCTAATGAAGAAGACCTAATTGATCAAATCCTCCAGAATCAGCCCCCCAACACCATGTCTCTTGATGAGTTATTAAAGAAAGCTAAATATATCCCTTGGACCGATTTGTGCCTAGCTAACTCAAGTCCTACTCATGTCAAGGTGATAGAATTTGGTACAACTAAAACATTGAAAATCAACCCTTCTTTCTCTACACATCAAGAAAAGGAGTTATGTGACATGCTAAGATAGAATCTGGATGCCTTTTCCTGGAGTTATAAGGAAATCAAGGGAGTGCACCCATACTCATCACATTTACATCAAGGAAGGTTGAAATTCAGTGTGCCAACCTCAAAGGAGAATGAACCCAACCTTCAAAGACATAGCTAAAGAATAATTATAGAAGTTGTTGGGTGCAGGGTTCATTTACCCCATCTCAGACAGTGAGTGGCTGTCTCCTCTAGTTTTGGTCCCAAAGACGAATGGAAAATGGAGGATCTATGTGGACTACAAAGAGTTAAACAAAGCCACCAAAAAATACCATTTCTCTCTACCTTTCATTGCTTAGTCTTGGATGGTCTTTCAAGAAAGAATTTCCTCTCTTTCCTGGATGGATTCAGTGGTTACAGTCAGATCCAGATCATCCTAGAGGACCAAGATAAAACCACCATCACTTGTCCTTGGGGTACCTTTCCTTATAGGGTCCTTTCTTTTGGATTATGTAATGCCCTTGCCACTTTTTAGATGGTAGTTCTGAGCATCTTTGTAGAGCTAGTCCATGACTCTGTAGAAATATATATGGATGATTTCACTTCCTATGGCTGTGATTTCCTAGAGGCTCTCTCTAACTTGAGGAAACTATTAAATAAGTGCATTGAAATGAACCTATACCTTAGTATTGAGAAGTGTTAGTTCTTGATGAATGCATGGATTGTTCTAGGTCACTCAATATCCTAAGAAGGACTACAAGTGTACCCAAATACAATTGCTATCATGAAGAGGGTCCCTACACCTCAGAAGCAGAGAGATGTCAGAAGTTTCTTTAGCTTAGCTGGATACTATAGGATATTAATAAATGGCTTTAGAAAAGTAGCCTCACCTTTGTTTGGACTATTAGCCAAGGACTCTAGATTTTTATGGTCAAAAAGCTGCCAAGAGGCCCTAGAAACCTTAAAGGACAAGTTGACTACTGCACTATACTCCAAGGCCCAGATTGGGCTCTTTCTTTCCACATCCATGTTGATGCCTTTGACAAATATATAGGAGTATCTCTAAGCCAAATATATGACAAGTTTCCTTATGCCATTTATTTCATCAACAAAAATTTGTCCCAGGCTAAATTGAACTATACTGTGACTGAAAAAAGCTCCTAGCTATTGTCCATTCCTTGAATAAATTTAGACACTAAATCTCTAGTTACCATACCTTTGTATATATTGACCATGCTACTATTAAATATTTAATGAACAAGCATAATGTGAAAGCTAGAATTATTAGATGTTTTCTTTTATTACTATATTTTTATCTAACTATCATTGATAAGCATGGTAGAGGAAATGTAGTTGCATATTTTTTGTTTAGACTTGCTTTGCCTACAGGTGAGGAAGGAATGGTTGATGATCAGCTGCTAGATGAGCATTTATTTGCTATTTAGTTCTCTCTCCATGGTTTGCTAACATAGCCAACTATCTAGTGGCTACGTTCCCTCCAAATCTATCCTCCAAGGAAAAAAGAAGAATAGTAAGAAAGAGCACCACATTCACTTCGATTGGGAGCAATATCTTCAAGCCAGGCCTAGATCAGATTTTGAGGAGATGTGTCAGGGAGGAGGAAGTCTTTGAAATTCTTCTGGCCTATCATGATGGGCCTTGTGGGGGTCACTTTGTAGCCAAGAGGACAACCTTCAAGGCACTACAAGCTGGTTACTACTGGCCCACTCTCCACTAAGATGCAAGAAGACACACTAGTCGATGTGACTAGTGCCAAAGAATGGGGAAACCTACTCCCAAGGATGAAATTCCTTTCCAACATCAAGTGAATCTTGAGCCATTTGACTAGTGGGGCATGGATTTCATTCGGCCCATTGATCCACCATCAGGGTAGAAAAAGTACATAATTGTATGCACTAATTATTTGAAAAAGTGGGCTGAAACCAAGGCTATCAAGGTAGCCACAGAAGAGAAAGTGGTTGAGTTCTTGAGGGAGAATTTATTTTACAAGTTCGGGTACCCTAGTGATCTAGACACTGATCAAGGAGCTCAATTCACCTCACATCTTATTGAAAATATGTTGAGGAAGTATAATATCAAACACTGAAAGTCAACTTCTTATCATCCTCAGACCAATGGACAAGTAGAGGTTACTAACAGAGCATTGGAAGGCATTCTCAACAAGGTTGTGAGAAACAACAAAAAGAATATTGGGCTGACAGACTAGTGGAGGCCACTTGGGACTATAATACAACATCAAAGACAACCACTGGCTTCACCCCTTATGATTTGGTCTATGAGAAGAAGGCTCTGCTCTCCATTGAGTTTGAGTACAACACTTTGAGAAAGGAAACATAGTTGGATTTCCATGTTACAAAGGCACAACAAGAGATGTTTCTCCAACTCAATGGTTTAGATGAATTCAAGATGTATTCCCTCCTACATAGAGAAGGTATTCAAGTACAAAGAAAGGTTTAGCATGAAAAAAAATCAAAGACAAAGTTTTTCAAGAAGGTGATTGGGCTCTGCTATATGACTCCAGGTTCAAGGACTTCAAAGGAAATGTGATGACCATGTGGTTGAGCCCATAACTCATAGAAAAGTGCCATGACAATGGGGTTGTGCAAATAACGACCATTGATGGATAAGGTATTTCCTTTCTTGTCAATGGATATGATTGAAAGCCTATAAAGGACCTTTTTCAAGGGAAGAGTTCATTAGTACCATTAGTAAGGAAGTGAATGTGCTTGGAAGTGTCTCAACTTCTAGCTCACCAAATTCTTGAAGACTATTTTTATTTTTGAAAAAAAATGAAAAAATAATAAGGGACTTAGGTGAAAACCTCTATGAGGTACCTGAGGCCAAGTTTTGGGTTGAAAACCTCCCTGAGGTAGCCTAACAGTGAAAAAAGGAAAATAAAAATATCCCTAGGTGAAAACCTCCCTTGAGGCACCTAGGGAAGGAAAATGGGTTGAAAACCTCCTTTGAGGCGACCTGTGTGTATTTAAAAAAAAAAAAGGAAGAACAAGATAAAAGAAAAAAAAAAAAGCAAAATGCCATGGTAGGGACCTCATACATGCGCACTAATAATTTTTTTTATTTTTGCAGGTTTTTAAAGGGAACATAGGACTTAGAGTTCAAGGGACAACAAGCCAAGGATCACCCCATTCTTTCTCCATTCACTTCATATCTCCCATGCCTACTATGTCTCCATCATCCATCCTCACTTCCAGGCATCAAAAACCAATTTTTAAGTAGTTTTTTTTACTTCTAGAGGGTTTCCTGTAGTTACTACAAGAGTTTCCCGTAATACTAAAGGATGTCCCAAAACACTACAAGAATGAAGTCCCGATTGGAAAATAATGATGCAGGACTATTCTAGGTTGAAATAGGGGACCATACACCTCACCACCTCTCACTCAACATGATCTCATGACCATATCAACCTCTATCTCCATCAAAAACCACTCAGGTAAAAAATAAAATAAAATAAATAAAAAAGGGTCCAAGGGTCATGCCATCATTGGCATCACTCACCTACCATTCCATCTCCTCCATTTCCATCTTTCCACTCCTACATCACTACCCATTCCACCTCCAAGTGGAGAAAAGGAAAAAAATGATGAAAGAGGAAGCTATAGGATTTCTTGTAGTAACTACAGGAAACCTTGTAGTAGCCTATGTTCTCACATCAAATATTTTTCCATGAATTCTCCTTCAAACATCCATGCAAGTAAAGAGCTCTAGCACCCCTGTAGACACTATGACTCCTATCCAGATCTCAACAACAGTAGTAAAGACCAAGAACCTACACACAAAAGCAAAGAAGAAAACTACATCAACTGGAAGAATCAATAGAAAAATGACCAAGGAAAAGCACTTACCTAAACAAAAAAAAGCACAACAGAGTCACCCTCAAGCATGCATCAATTAAGCAAAGGAAGGCACAAGTATGGCACCTCATCCAAATTCTTCTCTAAGTACAATATGATAAAAGTGTAGGAATATGAAAAAGTTCGATTTTATAAGCTGGAGGTGGTCAGATAACTTCACTACACTTAGCTCAATAACAAAAAGTGAATTCTTAGTCAACATGCCATGTTCCAAGGTCACATCAAGGAGAATTAGACGAAAAGGAGGTCGAATTAAGTTGTGTGAGAGTGGGTGATGATTATGAAGGGAGGTTGCATGATAACTAACGATGGTCCAATGGTCCCAAAGAGGAAATTCCATACACTGCCAGCCAATACAGTGCTCCAAGGAATAAACCATAAATATAAAAAAATTCCCATCTCTCATGCACCATTTTTTCATTTCAAGATCAAACAATACTGATACCACCTTGGAGAACCATCTAGGAAGAAAACCCATTTCATCCACTCTACTGGAAACAAAACTACAGGAAACACGGGGAGCTACAAGAAGCATTGGAAATCCATAGAGAACACTGAAAGGGGGTGCCTAGGGTGTAGCTTCTCAGAAATTATCATCATCCAAATCATCATAGTGAAAGGTAGGTGGCCCATATCTCTTTTGTTATGAATTGATATCTAGAAAAAAACGGAGTTTTCTAAGTGATTACAATGGGCCTGGGGTTTCAGATAGGATTATGTGAAGTTTACAAGTTGTGTGGATATAGAAAGATATTACAGCCATCCACCAATATTCTAAACTCTCAATCACCCTAGAAACACTAAGGATATCCTACCAAACTCCCTACAGTCAGCTAACTAGAGAAGAGACATGATAGGAGGATTTAACATAAGGGAACCCACAGAGACATCCAAGATACACCTTGATCCCCCTGTGGTAGAAATATTTAGAAGGCATAATTGATTTGGATTCTTTTAGCTTCTCATAGGGTATGATGATGATGTTGCTCAATAATTTTCCGTGACACTTCACCCTCAGGCTAGAACCAGTGATACTACTATGGTAAGGGGACTGTCAATTACAATTACTTCTGAGGTAATTAGCAGAATCACTACACTTCCTCAAGAGATGCTATGGAGATAGGAGGATAAGACTACAAGCACTTTTGCAAAGAAAAATTTATTCTTAAGGGATTAAGAGACAATTGAGGAAAAAAATGGGATAAGAAGGGAAAACCTCCCTATCCTTGGAATGAGGTTAGCTATCATATTCTTAAATATATCTCTTGTGAGGGGAGGTTTATTATAATATGTGGCTACCAATTTAGACTCCTCCATGAGTTGAGATTTGGAGAGGAGATACCGATTGATAGAAGACTTAGTGTACCCTAATTCTTGCTACAATCAATAATAAACATGATCCTAAATGTCCAAGAGGGAAAACATCAACAATTGTCACACCATGGACTTATTAAGCTAATAATAGAGGATGCCTTAACCTAGCTATGAATCCCTATTCAATGGTCCACATTTAGATACATGGACAAAGAGGTTGTGATTTAAATACAAGACATTGAATATGATAGGGACAATACCTCTAGTGGTGAACAGGAGGCAGAAGAAGATGAAGAAGAACCAGAGGAGGAAGAGGAGGCATAAACAAAGAAAACATAGGAAGAAGAAGGAAAATAAGAAGGAGAAGAGGAAGAATAGAAGGATGAAGCAAGACCTAAGGAACATACCAAGGAAAGGGAAGAATCTCTAAGGTTGTCTCCTAAACCCACTGAGAAGGAGGTAGTTGTTGCCTTGGCTGCCTTAAGCACACCTACCAAGTCAAAAGGGAAAAGACAGAGGCTGCCTACCCTCTATTTCAAAACAAGGAGGAGCACCAATATCAAACAAGGGAAACCACAAACATCCACTAGGACTCCAATCATAATTTAGGAGTCACCAAAAGAGCAAGAAAAGCTAGTTTCTCGAGAAATAAAAGGTGAAGAGGGCACATCAAAACAAGCTTCCCAAAAGTCTCCAATCAACTATGTTAGGAAGCCTGTCACTACGTCATAATCAACAAAGAAAGACAAGGAACCTTTGACCCTATTTAAAAAAGGAAAAATACTTCTACAGGATCTTCAGAGAATCCTATAGGAAACTTTGTCACCACTACAGGAAACACAAAAAAGGAAACAGGAAGGACAATAGGGACAAAGGGAAGGAAAGGAAGCAACAACACAAGTGCAAGAGGGGGCAACTTCTCCAAAGACATTGTAGGGAGAGTTACAAGAGTTGTAAAATCCTAGCCCATAGGTCAATATGAACTCTTATTATAGATTCATTGAGCGAGGCAGAGGAATACCACAGAAATTTGTCATCCCTCTCTTCTTTGAGCTTGAGAAAGAGAGAGGAAGGACACATCACTGCATGTGAATTTCCAAATCAAAGAAGGTATAGGATGTGGGCCATATGGAAGAGAAACTACTAGAGATGGGTAGAGAGTTGAGTAAGATAAGAGATAGGGAATAAATTATGAGATGTCAACTAGAGGCAGAAAACACATGGCTAAGGAGGAAGTTACAGGAAAAAGAGAGTCAATTGACCACCATGGCAAGCCTCTCCATGGAGGCACTCCAGTGTAGGATACCACCAAAATCAATGCCGTGTACCTCAAATATCGATGGATGCAATTTCAGATCAAGACATTAGCACAACAAGGGACTGTGACTTTCCAAGACTATAGGTAGTTCATTGAACTATCATTGTGACAAGAGCACCCTAGAGGATAAGGCCAAGATATCTGAATTCTACTTACACAACTTGGCCTTAATAGACTTGAATGTGTGGAACCCTAATGCAAAGTTGGGGGACTTTCAACTAATGGCCCTTGCATCATGGATGAGTCATGAGGAGGCCAGGGCTAAGGAGGTGAAGAGGGTGTTGGAAAGAGAAGAAAGGGAGCCCCTTTACATCAAATCAGAACAGATAAATTCAATGGTTGTCATTAGCACCCACAACATCATCCTGAATGATCCCCATCTTGCACCAAGATACATAGATACGTAAGAGCAAGAAATCACACATTTTGAGAACACATTGAGATTGCTAGGGAATGAAAGCCAGCAAGCATGCCAAATGAGATGGAGTGCCCTACCATACATCCTAAGGATCAAGGAGTATACTTCCCCTCAGAGGACGAGAGATGCACTAGAAAGTACTCCATTGTATAAGAATGCACTGCAGAGACTCAAAATCAAATGGATTGGTTTGAAACTTAGTCCACCCTTGCTATTGGGTATGCTAGAAGGTAGAAATGAGGAAGAGGAAAGAAAGAAGTGGGAGGAGATAGGCAAACATGTAGAGTTTTATCCACAAGAGGAAAATTCATAAACATAGGCCTAAGATGTTAGAGAGGCCACAAGAGCTATGAAAGATATGAACATAGACTAAGTTTCTCAGAGGATGAGCAACACTTTCAGTATGGGGGTGATGATGAGTCTCATCAATAGGTAAATTATATGGGCCTTAATGCCACTCTCCAAATTATTAAAATCAACTTTTCTCACATTTCTTTACATATTTTATTATATTTTTCTTAGTGAGAAGGGTAAAGGTGAGATGTTATGTCATGTGGCCTAATGTGCATTAGTTGTAGGATTTGGAGCAGTTTTGGCCTAATATAAGTGCAAGAACTTGAAGTAGACAAGAAAGAAGGATTTTAGGAGATTGGGTCTCCCTCCTTAACTCCTCAATCACCTGAAGATTCCTCCACCAGATCTCATCATCTCGGAGTTACAAGCAACCAAGCCCACCGAGTTCATTGGCAGCCAAGCCAATGATAGTTGAAGACAAGTCAATCTCGATTTTGGGAGCTAAGCCTCCCTAATTTTAAGGAATTTGTTGCTAGCTTCAATTGTATAAATAAGAAGGCATGGGGCCTCATTAGGATTTGACTTTTTTTGTAGCCAAGAGGTAACTTCTAGCTAAGGCATTGTGACTGATATTCTCATATTATTTTTGACATTTTGCTGATAATGAAAAGGGTTTCTTTGATCTAGCACTAAGTTGACTTAGTGGGCTAAATATCTTGGGTTAGGCCCCATCCCTAGAAACAAAGGTTCCTCCTTTTGTACATGTATTCTTAGATTAGAATCATAGATTAGCTTCTGAAGTTATCTCTGCTTTGTTTAATTTACAAGTCTTTGAATGATTGGTTAGTTTTTCTTCCATTAGTTGGAGAAGTATATCAATGTTACAGTAATGAAAGAAAATACTTCAGAAAATCTTGTGACAATGGCATCATCCTCATCTCCCTTATGGGATCATGGTTTGAGGGCCCCACTCTCACAACCTCGAAAACATATTTATCTTTTGGCTATTACATAGATTAGGATTTCTTGTTGAGTAGATCATCATTGATGATTTCTTAGAAGCACCTGCAATTTTCATTTTGGTTTCTTCAGTTTGTTGTAGATTAGAAAGAATTCCATTGCATAGATTTAAGCCATTAGCCATCAATAAATTAGTTTCTCAAATTCAAATCATCTTTTCCACATTTACATAAAGTTATGCATGAATGAAGAAAATAATATGTGGTGTTATAGGAGTTGTTTATCTGCAGGGAGGAACTCATTCCACTAGTCTCATCTAAGTCTTATCCACCCCTCACCCAATCCTACCAACCACTAATTCAAATTTCTATTTTGTAGCCACCATGGATAGTTACCTTGAGAAAATCCAACCATCCTAAAGATTTGGGTTGATCCTTGGGTAGTGTGCACCTTTCCCATACCTTATTCCACCATCATACATCTTCCCAACACTCCCTTTCACCTTCCCTACCTTCCTACAACTTTCAACTAAGTTTCATGTAGTAAATCAGGACATCCTGTAGCAACTACAAGAAACCCTGTAGTAGCCGGTTTTAGACTATTTTGGGAAGAAATGATAATTAGAGGCTAGGGTAGGCCTTCAACTTGACCTCCATAACCATCAATGCCATTTTGGACTAGTTTTCCCGTACATTCCACCCCTACAAAAGACCAGCTTCTTTAGCTTAGCATCTACATTTCTAAATTGAAAACCAAAAGACTATTTTTTTGCAATATTTAGCTAGTGCATGCATACATGAATGATAGAAATTTTAGGATAATTTCCATGTCTACTTAGTCCATGTAGCTATATGATATAATGAAAGGTTAAATTAGGTCTCTTCTGCAAAGTCATGTGTGTTAATTCTTAGCTAGGTAATTTGAAGTCATTTATAGCATTTTCTATTCATCACTTTCATTTCCTTAAAAGAGGCATGCATTTACTTCCTGCATCAAATATAGATTTACATTTACTATCAGTAGTCAGCCTCCCTCTAGTCAATAGAAGACTAGTTTGAAAAACCCTAGTGGTCTATCACCCCAGATGAGAAGTGAAAAGAGTATATTGTTGCATTTGTTGTGCATATACTACTATCACCTCCAAGTTTGTATGAACCTCGGGTTTATAAAGTAACTTTGTTCACCCTAGGAGTTGCAACATCCTTGCTGCAATACTGGGGCTAATCAACAAGGTGAAGCCCTTTGCAAAAAGCTTGACACAAAAACTAGTTTGGGTTTTTCTCAACATGGATGGTAGACTTTTGGGTATAGCTAACACCTACGCATTTGATTATATTGGCCAAAGAGAGGCCTTTTAATATTTGTTAGATGATGCACTTATTGACTCCTTGTAGGTCTCTTGGGGGGGTTCCAATATGGTGGAATGTCAAGAAGATAAAAAGGGGACACTTCCTATGTGATTTCCACAGGGGAAGTAAGAAGCTTAGTTTTCTCTTATGACCCAACACAAGCTTTATCACCCCAATCAATTAATCCTTATGGAAACACTATTAATTACTCCTTATGGAAGAAAACACTCCATAATCCATGCTTATTAAAATGCAAGATGAAACATGCACAATACCATGATATGCATGTGTATATATACTTTAAGATGATTATTCCCAGGGTCCTATGCCAAATCCTTATATTGTTGCATTTATTATCTAAAAATTACATATTGGGTCTTATTAAATGAGGATGACCCATTACATTAATTATTGAGTTCACACACCAATAACTTTTCATTGACATAGCCACATTACATTAATTACCCTCCTTAGTGTTATCATCAATATGAATGTATTGTCCTCTCTGCTTCCATATTAATGCTTTCTAGTGATTGTTTCATAAGTATTAAACATAATTCATATGTTTATGCTCTGTTTTGTTGAAACTCTCATATTTTTTTATATTTTCCTCTGATAAAAATGAATTCATGAACTCGTGCTCATTTTGAAACCTTACTTTTCTACCCTATCCACCATGACAAATCAAGAATGCTAACTGAGCATGCCTACCTTTCCCCATTATATTTTTGCAAACTCATATTTTGGAAACCCTGACCTAGCCTCCTAGACCTAGACCATCATCCAACAAAAACCCTAAATTGAGTTGAACTATCTAGCCTAATATCCATTCTTGCAGGTCCCTTCAAATTCTTCACTATGAACACAGAGAGAGCCCTATCTGGTTTGGTAGGGCTCGCTACCAAACTAAAATAATGGTTTGAGGTCACCTCCATTAGTCTCCTTTCTTAGCCTTAGGACACTGAGGAGTGCTAACACTTAGTTACCTCCTTAAGTGGCTAACATTACATTAATTGTCATCCTTATGTATATTACATCATGTATGACCTATTACCACTAAAACTCTCTCCTCTGGGGAAAAATAATCACCCTAATGGGAGAGCTTATGTGGAACTCCCAACCAAGCCAACCATTGTCACGTTAGTGACCTTGCCCCTCCCTTTAAGCTACAAGAAAATGATCCTAGTCAAAGGGGGGGTCCCTAAAGTTCAAGATAAGATAGTACATTGAGTGAAGAAAGGATGCACTTCTAACTTTACTCGACTTATTACTTTTAGAAAAATGACAATACACACTCTCCAAAATTATAATAGAAGTTTAAAAATATGAATAAGTAGATCAAATCGTCAATTATGAGCAAGATTTTAAGTTGTCAACTAAGCTCATTCGAGATTATGCTTAGAAAGTGAAATGTAAGTCCCACTTTATTAACCATATACCAGAAAATTCCATCAAAGTGTGAAACATGTGTTCATGATATTTAAAGAAATATATTAAACATCTATCTCATTTAGCATCAAGGATTAAGAGACATATTATAATCAAGAGTTCTATCCAAGAGTTATATTTTTTTAATGATATGCCATGAAACAAAGTTGTAATAGTCAAAGTAAGCATATTTATCTCATTCAATAATCATATTAAATGTACATTCTTGAACATGAGAATATATATCCTTTGTGTGCTTATAATGTAAAATTTATGATTTAGACAATGATAATTCCAAATGTGAAAAACAATTAAAAAAATGGTGAATATTCTAGTGTTTACACATTTCCTATTGTGCATATTGTAACAACCCTAGTGAAAATTCCATGTAAAAATATATATAAGGCCACAGTGATGGTACACATATTCCAAGCTGAATGGTGGGATAAACATCGTAGTGGGTGTTGATTCAGTTTATTATGGCTAAGGGCATTGGCAAAGGAAATGGCCAAGGTTTTGGAAAGGCATGAGGCATTAATTATCATTTATTTATGAAAATAATGGAAATTATGAGAAAAGGAAGGTGAAAGGTCACAAGTTGCATGTAAGGAGGAAAATCAAGGAAAATAATGGAAAATGAAGAAAATAGAGACCTCATTAATAAAAAGGCTTCTGAGGACCAATGGGCAAGACTTGGTCAGTTCAGTTTTGGAACTCTGTCATTATTCTCTCTCTCAAATACTCTTGGAGACTTATAGTTTTCTTGGAGCACTCTTGGTGCGTGTGGCATACTTGGAATATTGGAGCAAGAAAGCGCAAAAAGGCATTGAGATCAGCAACTACATCATATTATCTTGCAGGTACTGAGTTCCATGTATGTTTCCTTCACTAGTTTTGGTATGCATGGCACATGCATGTGGTTTCTTGGTTGTGATCTGTCATTGGCATGGAGGATTGCCTGGATTGATAGTGGATTTCCTAGCCATTCCATTTCCTAGATAAACATGGTGATTATGGGTTTACTTTCGTTGTTTGTTTTTGGTTGGTTTTCATGTTTCCTTAGCTTGGGTTGAGTTACTAGTTCCTCGAGCCTTAGTTGGAAAAATGATCTGGAGCCCTGTAACAGCTTGGGTTGAGATACTAGTCCCGTAGCATTGGTTGGACAATGCTCTGGATCCCTTGGTGGGTTGAGTTACTAGTCCTGTAGCCTTGGTTGGACAAATGCTCTGGAGCTCGGTGGTAGCTATGGGTTGAGTTACTAGTCCTGGAGCCTTGGTTGGAACAAACACTCTCAAGCCTTGGATGGTTGGGATTGAGACCGATCCGATGATGGTTTTGTGATGTCTGACTGTGAAGTGGAATCAATGTTTGATGGGTTGAGTTGTATGGACTTGTTGGGTACTAAGTTGCTCCTAAAAAATCAACTTAATCCTCTATACATTACATTATCAATCTGAGATTCATCTTTGCATTACAAAGTTGTCGGTGCAGTCAGCACAGGGATAGTACTTAAATTACTGGGAACACCATCAGGAAAATACTTGATCTTAACAAACTAGAGACATGAATAAATTTTTGTGCATAAATCATGAAATAGTTTAACTATCTTTTCGGGAAATCATTAAATTATATAAAACCAACAATCCTCACTTTACTCTGAAACTTAAGAATAAAGTATAATTATTTTTAAAGGAAATTCTCTCTAATCACTAACTGCTATAATTTGTTGTAAATTTTAACAGTAAAATATGGCAAATGAGAATTCGTTTAATTAAAGAAAAGTAAATCTGAATATGCACATGGTTGAATATTAAGTCTGAGCATTCACACAACGAAATAGTAAATCTAAGCATTCACACCACTGAATAGTAAATCTGAGAATTCACACAAGGAACAACAAATCATTCAAGTTGAAATTAGTAAAAATAATGATACAAAGAAGATAGTGATCATTCCAAGATTGGGCCCACGTTCTCCAGAAGTTAACCATCTTGGAGAAAATTCAATACAATAGATTAAAACTAAATCATCTGAGCTTTCATTGATATCAAAAAGTGAATTACAAAAGGGGCTGTAAAAACCTTAAGACAAACTACTTTTACAGTGAGTGAGAATTATCATCATCACCCTCCTGTTTTACTAAAGTTTAATTACATTTATATATTACAATGCATTTCTAATGCTGGAATAGTAAAGCTATCTTGAGAATTGGAAGATTCTTAGGATTTCTTATTTAAGCTATAAAACTTCACCATATTTTCGAGATAATAAATTGTATCCTTTCTTTGATTATTCCATGCACATAGGCACGAATCCTTGATCAAAATATCGTGATTAGCCCAACGGTTATTCCACAACTTGGTTTCTCTTCAGTGATTTTAGGGAACGACAATCATCCATCAAATATTTCTTGTACATAAATTAACCCAAATTGTGAGTTAATTATGTCTTAAGTATTCAAATTGACTCATTGACAAGGTAGAATGTCTAGATTTCATTAGCTACTTTCTATAACTTCGAACTTCCAATTACATTATGAACTTAAAGAACTTGAAAAACTAATTATTAACTGAAGAAACAAAGGGGAGAAGCATACCAATTCCATGGCCCAATAGGCCTCTAGAAGCCCTGGGTGGTTTTTTATTGATGTGTTCTATGAGATCCTACATTCATGCTCGTAATATGACATGGGGGTGAATGGCTAAAGAGAGATTTGGCTCAACCATTCTACGGTCGGGTGGAACGTGGAAGTCCCATCCCGGGTTTGGATTTTGCATCATTAATGAAAGGTTATTTCTCCTTGTGTCTCTATGACCATTATGGTGGATTATATCTGATTCATATGGCTATGATTTCATTGATATTTATGTCCCTATTATGTTGATTATGTATGTATTTTATGACAAAAACTATGTATGAATCTCATCATGTTCTTACTTTTTATTTAATTATCAATGTATCTATGAACTAATGGATGAAATGACAGCTAATGTGATGTAGAGATAATGCTTCATAATGAATCTCAGATAAGTATGATACCCCTATGATCAAATATGTTATTTACACTTATAGGTTTCATATTTACTAAGTGTTTGACAAAATTCCTATCATGGCTAGTAGGGGTCTAGTCAAGGTCTTGAACAAGTATTTGATTTAGTACTATCATTTCCATGTTATTTTAGTTATTTGAAGAGATGGTTCAATTCTGGGCAGTAACCTGGGCTCTGGGCCTAAAAAATTGGCTCAAATACTAGAGTCACTGGCATAGCACTAACAAATTTGGTCTCTGGTCACTGGCAGGCAAGGCTGTGAGAGTGATTATAGGGTTACAGTCACATGCATGCCTTGTCATGGGAGCAACTTTGGGTTTAATTCATCTTAATGCTAGGTTAACTCAAGGGTTGGGCATCTAGAGTGGTGGATTAGCTCTTGGGGGTCCTGAAGCACCTCAGGGAGGTTTATATTTTGTGTTTCCATCAATTCCATTTCCTTAAGGTTACCTAGGAGGTTGAATCATATCATGGTAGCCTCTCGTTGCTTGTTTACACCATCTGGTCGGTTGCTTAGGTAGATGTGGGAGGAGGGTGTTACATAGTGGTATCAGAGCGTGGTTGCACTCTCCTTGGGTTGTGTGTCGGTCATGCATTCATGTTGGTTGCATATGGGTAGATTATGTATGTATTCCATGTGCTTGTTGCATTTGCATGGTGTTGATCATGGTTGTAGTGATGTCACCATGTGAAGGTTGAAGATGTTGTCGTGTAGTATATCTTTATGTGTGTATGGTTGATTATGCTTTTTTATGCACATCAGTGTTCACATGTTATCAAATACATGTGAGGTGGTTGTTGTTGTCATGCATGAGGTCATGATTTGTGTAGTTGACATGGTCATGCATCAATGACTGGACTCTAGCTAGAAGGGTGTGTATATGGTTTTTCACTCATGTGTTATATGTCTATATGTAGTTGTTATGCATGTACAGTCTTGGTTATAGTTATGCATGAATAGTAGGTCAAAATTTCCTTTTGAAGTAATTTTATGCAAATTTAGGTCATCATGATGCTATTGGTTGTTATGATGCTAATGTGTTGGCTGAGATAGATCAAGAGATGCAGATCATCATAATGAGGTCGCAACATTAGACTTTGGGGTAAGAGAAAATCATCATACAGGTATTGTATGTTTGACATGTAGGTATGTAAGTTTTGTCATATGTATTAGCTGTATATGCATTAGGTTTATGTAGATGCCTTTTGATGTTATGGTTACATTCATGATAGATGTTAGTTGATTAGTGTAGTCATATGCACATGTGTCGGATAGTCAAGAATGATAGTAACCTATAGTTGTATGCATTGCTATTGTTGTTTTATATTAAGATAACCTAATGATTATGTTATATGTTGTTGATGAGTATGTTATAGTTTAACTTCTTGTTTTTATATGACAGTTATCTTGATGATTATGGTATATATTGTCAATGAGCATGATATATAGCTTATGGTTGTTATATACTAGTAAATTGATGACTAGGGTTATTTCATTAAGATCTTGATGTGATATTTATCATGTTAAATCGGATTGGCCTATGCAGAGGGCTAGGGTTATGACATTTAGGTATGAGTCAACTTATTTTGTTTCATTGTGTGGTACTAATCTAGACTGATTGTACATATGTGATTGCTATGCATAGAGCACAAATTTTTATGAGCTTATAGTGTGAACATGTTAGTTAGTTTATGTTATGGATATCATGATTTATGTTTTAGTTGATATGTTGAGAAGTTATATCGTGCTAAATAGATCGATTGTGTAGACAAGATAGCCTCCCCTAAGGTACACTAAGGTATGATTTTTCTTATGTAGTATACTTGGTGCTTCATTCTTGATTGTTTCATCTATTTGATGTTGAGCGTTTGATGTTTATAATGTCATCTAGTTGATTTATTTAACATGGTATGTTGCAAGTTGGTTGAATGTTTGATGAATTGCATAATATGAGTATGTGTTGAAATGATTTTGTTTTAAGATGATTGTACAAACACATATATGTTGAGACAGTTGATATGTACTTGAGTATAGTAGGTGATAGTTGTAGCATTGTGTCTAAGGACTATGAGTTGGCTATGGATTATGACATGATTGTAGTCTTGGTAAAGCTTGATTTCAAAATGATAGATATGATTGTATTGATATTTGGAGTATGTGTCAGCAGTTGCAGGGAAACATGCTTGTTATTAGCGTGACAAGGTAATAAATGATGTGCTTATATAACTAACAATTGGGTGATGTGGCAATACTAGTAAGCCTTGATTACAACCAAGTAAAAATGTAAAAGGAAGGAATTGGACAAGAATTCCTTTAGCTATGTTTAGAAACTCTAATTCCTAATGAATGAGTGGCTCGCATACATTAAGTCTTCTTAACCTTAATCTAGTCTGACATTATGTGGATATGTGTTATATTCATGGACATGTATTTGACAGGTATATAAGCTAGTTTCTAGTTACAGGTAGATCTTTCAAGGGAATTTGAGTCCCTTGAGAGATGGTGTGGATGTGTTCAGTTGCAAGCAACATGCTTGGAACAACAAGGTAAGGTAACAAGTATGTCATTATATTTATTTATGCACCAACATTTATGTGTTTATGGTAGTATGATGTAGGGGATTGCTAGGTAAGAGACTACCATGAAATATTGAATAAGGTCAGGGTTGAGCTTTCCTTGGGAAGCATAGGGATTTAGTCATGGTGTCTATTGCTAGTCTTGAGCTTTTCATATTTTATGAATTGTTGAACTTTATTGTGGTTTTTTTATGTCTGGTTCAAGGCCTTGCCACTTTGTTGTACTGTCATATTATTATTGACTTTCATGGTTTTCTCCTTGGTTGTTTCTTTTCTTTCCTTTTATGTTTTTAATCTTGGGAATTGTTTGGGAAAGAGAAAAGTTGATGGAGCTTGGGAGAGTTGTGTGGTACCCAAAAGGTAATGTAAGATTCATAAGAAGATATGTGCATGAGTAAGCATGGTGAAGGGTAATACTATCACATCCAGTTGGACTGGTTGTGTCCATTGGTATAAATGGACGATGGTAGGATATGCAGGAGAAAGGTAACCAAAAAAGGTAAAGTAAATGGACCTGAGATATCAGATGGCTTGACTAAGTTGGGAATGGTGGTTGTCAATGTTGTTCATGAATAAAGGAAGTTCTCTTAACCTTGACCTTGATATCTAGTATTTATGTTGTGATCATGATTGCTTTATGCTAATTATTATACGCATATATGTATGTATGTATGTTGTTATCTAATAGGGTCATCATAAATCATGATTTTTTTATGCTAATGTTTATTTATATGTATGTATGTGTCTATGTATCTATGTCACTATCCGATAGGGTCATCAAGAATCTTTCCTATGAAGGAATGATTTCTTACGCAAGAAAATGGCATGAAGAGGTTCTTGGTCTTATGAGGAATCAATTGGGAATAGTAGTCATGACAAATATATGAGGTCAGTATAATGAGGTTATGATTTGATATTATTTGATTATATTATGTCCATATTATGGACAAGTTATACCAAGGGATACATCAGTGAAATGAAAGCAGTGTGGTCTATGGCATGCTAGGATAAGCATGGATAAGACGTTGGAATCAAGGTTGCTTGGTAGAGGTAGTGTGGTTTCTTAGTATTACTGTTGTGCATATTCCATACATGTTGTACATGTTGCATCTGTGATGATTATGCGCATGTACTATTTTGCATATGTAGTGTGTGTACATGTTGTTTATGCAATATTATGTACATGGTGTCAGTACAGATAGTGTTGTATGAATGTTGTATATTCAGTGTTGGGTATAGATGTTGTTATGTATATGTTGGATATACGGTGTTGTGTACATATTGTACTATGTGCATGATGGATATGCAGTGTTGTATGCATATGGTGCTATGCAAGTGTTGGATATGTGATGTTGTGTACAGATGATGCTATGTACATGTTGGATATGCAGTGTCATGTATGTGTGGTGTTGCGTACATGTTGTACATGTGGTGCTATGTACATATGGTGTGGTGTGCATGATTGTACAAGTGGTGTTGTGTACATGTTGTATAAGTGGCATTGTGTGCAGGTGGTGCTGTGTACATGTCGTGCATGTGGCACTATGTATATGTGGTGTTGCATACATGTCGTGCATGTGGTACTATGTACATGTGGTATTGTGTACACATTGTACAAGTGGTGTAGTGTACATATGGTGTTGTGTACATGTTGTGCAGGTGGCATTGTGTACATGTGATGTTGTGCGGGTGGTACAGTGTATAGTTGGTATTGTGTGTATGTTGTACATATGGTACTGATGCACACATGGTATTGTGTGCATGACATACATGCTGCTTTGAGGGCACGTGGTACTAGGTTTGTGCATTGTTTAGATGCAAGTATTGTATGGTGTTGTACATCAGGTATTGATGTATTGTGTTGTGTTGTATGCCAAGTGTAGGTGTATGTATTATGTTACGTACTGGATGTAGGCATATTTATTGTATTGTATACACTGGGTGTAGGTGTATGTGTTGTATATCAAGTGTAGGTGCATGTATTGTATGGAGTTGTATGTCATGTGTGGTCGTATTTATGTGATGCACACTATGTATATGTGTACCAGGTTGAGGAGAAGGCATTGGGTGTTTGTCACGTGTGGCAATCAATCTGGTGTGCATACGAAATAAGAACAAAGGCAGAAGTAAGGATCGATTAAAGGATAAGTATCGTTATATTATTTCAGTTTTATTATTCATGTGATTTATGATTTTGGTATATGATGATTACATGTGAATTATGATTCTAGTTTATGATGGTTACATGTGATTTATGATTTTGATCTATGATGGTTATCTTTTGAGCTAACCTGATGAGATATTTTTATACATGTTGATTTGGTCAAATATGCTAGTTTGACTTGTTGTGACAGGAAGCGAACATGATTGCAAATGTACCTTCTTGATGAGCTACTAATGAGGTATGATGTGAATTTATCTCAATTTATTTTAAATCTAATGGAAGTTATGTGCTTGGTACACAAATGCATGAAATGACCAGTTGGGTGATTGAAGTCGACTGCAAGAATTTGCAACAACAAAAGGAATTAGAAAATGCAGCAGTATGCTAGTAAAGCATTTAGGAACAGGGTCATTATGGGACACTGGTACCCAATAGTGTCCATTGATTTCCATGAGCATGCTATGACTGGTATGATGGTATTAAGGCAGGGATATGCCTTGGTTTTTGGTATCTTACGATGTGCATAATCCTTACCAAGAGATGGACTGCCCAAGATGAGGGTGCCAGTGGAACTTGGAAGGTGAGCGTCTGCATGGAAGAGGTGACTGAATTCCCGAGGGACTATGTAGCAGAGAAGAGAAGTTCATGGATGCATTTGGTTTTGGTCATTAGCATTGCCAGATGGAATTAGATGCACATTCAGAGTGCGCCTTGGAACAATGAGCTAGTAACTATTCACTGAGAAGACAAGTGGCACAAGATAATAGAGCTGGACATTGGATGCAGTTTGATTGTGGCAGTGGATTCTAGACTTCCTAGGAAGGAGGTGAATCCTAGTATTACTTGAGGGTGGAGGTGTGAGCATATGGATTCCCTTGTTGCAGATGCAAGCATCGTATCCTTTTATTTTCTGGTTGATAAAACGTCTACATGAGCATATTATTGTAAATATTATAATGAGATGGATTTATAAAGCTCCATAGACAGTATGGTTATTTGATGGTTGAAGAAAATGTGTATGTGTATATGTGGTTATTGTAAATAATGTAATGAGTTGTGTTATAAAGCTCAATGGGCAGTATGTATTGTTTTCAGCAGTCTTGTTGGTTATAGGTGTCATTAAAACTGAGGATGGTGTTCCCCCAAGGGGGAGGGTTCTGTAACATCCTTGGTGAAAATTCTATGTAAAAATATATTTAAGGCCAGGATGATGGGGCACATATTCCAAGTTTAATGGTGAGAGAAACATCCTAGTGGGTGATGATTCAATTTATTATATCTAAGGTAATTGGCAAAGGCAATGACTAAGGTTTTGGAAAGTCATGAGGCATTAATTGGTATTTATTTATGAAAATAATGGAAATTAGAAGAAAATGAAGGTGAAAGGTCACAAGTTGCATGTGAGGAGAAAAATGGAGGAAAATAATGGAAAATGAAGAAAATAGAGGCCTCATTATTAAAAATGCTTCTGAGGATCACTAGGTAAGACTTAGTCAGTTCATTTTTGGAACTCTCTCATTATTCTCTTTCTCTCTCTCATACTCTTGGAGGCTTAGAGTTTTATTGGAGCACTCTTGATGGGTGTGTCATACTTGGATTCTTGGAGTAAGAAGGAAAAGGAAGAGTAGGAAAGCACAAGAAGGCATTAGGATCAACACCTACATAATATTTTCTTGCAGGTACTGAGTTGCATGTATGTTTCCTTCACTAGTTTTGGCATGCATGGCACATGCATGTGGTTTCTTGGTTGTGATCATTATTGGCATGGAGGATTTCCTGGATTGAAAATGGATTGCCTAGCCTTTCCATTTCTAGGATAGCCATGGTGATTGTGGGTTTACTTTCATTGTTTGTTTTTGGTTGGTTCTCATGTTTCCTTAGCTTGGATTGAGTTACTAGTTCCTGGAGCCTTGATTGGATAAATGCTCTGGAGCCTTTGGTGGGTTGAGTTACTAGTCCTCAAGCCTTGGTTGGAAAAACGCTTTTGAGCGCAACAAAAGTTGTGGGTTGAGTTACTAGTCTTGGAGCCTTGGTTGGAACAAATGCTTTGGAGCCCTAGATGGTTGGGATAGAGGCCGATCCGATGATGGTTTTGTGACGTCTGACTGTGAGGTGCAATCATTGTTTGATGGGTTGAGGTGGATGGCCTCTAGAAGCCATAGGTGTTTTTTGATTGATGTGTTCTATGAGATCCCACATTCATGCTTGGAATATGGAACGGGGGTGAATGGCTGAAGAGATATTTGGCTCAGTCATTCAATGGTTGGGTGGAACGTGGAAGTCCCATTCCGGTTTTAGATTTTGCATCATTAATGAAAGGTTATTTCTCCTTATCTCTCTATGAGAATTATGATGGATTATATATGATTTATATGGCTATGATTTCATTGGTCTTTTTGTCCCTATTATGTTGGTTATGTACGTATTTTATGACAGCAACTATGTATGAATCTCATCATGTTCTTACTTGTTATTTAATTATCAGTTTATCTATGAACTAATGGATGAAATGACAACTAATTTGATAAGGAGACAATGGTTCATAATGAATCTCAGATAAGTATGAGACCCCTATGCTCAGATTTGTTATTTACACATGTAGGTTTCATATTTATTAAATGTTTGACAAAATGCCTGTCATGGCTAGTAGGGGTCCAGTCAAGGTCTTGAACAAGTATTTTCTTTAATACTATCATTTACATGCTATTTTAGTGCTTTGAAGAGCTAGTTCAATTCTGGGCAGTGACATGGGATCTGGGCATGAAAAAGTGGCTCAAATCCCAGAGTCGTTGGCAGACAAGCCTGTGAGAGCGACTATGGGGTTACAATTGTATGCGTGCCTTGTCATGGGAGTGAACTTGGGTTTAGTTCATCTAAATGATAGGATAACTATGGGGTCGGGCACCTGGAGTGGTGGATTAGGTGTTGGGGGTCCTGAAGCACCTGAGGGAGGTCTGTGTGTTATGTTTCTGTCGATTCCATTTCCTTAAGGTTACCTAGGAGGTTGAATCATATCATAGTAGCATCTCGTCACATGTTTACCCCAGTTGGTTGGTTGCTTGGGTAGATGTGGGAGGAACGTGTTACACATATAGAGCATATTATAATAATAAAAAAGGAGACCATTTAATAATATTCAAAGCACATTATCATAGGTTTGTTATTATGTGAAATTCATACTTATAATTCATGATGCAATAATGAAATTATGTCATTGCAAATGGTGATATCAAGGTAATGTAAACAATAAGCAATCCACAATACTTGAAAATAATAAAGGGAATAACTATTTAAGGTACATACACCACTATATTTAGGGAAGCTTATCAGCATGTAAAAACGATGCTCAATGGAAATCCAAGAAATAAGATTATGTTAAGTGAACAATGAATTCCCATAGTTCTTAAATAGAGATGACATGTACTAGTGAATCTTAATAATGCAAAAAGTATTACCGTAAGCAGTCAAGAAGATACCCCAAGTGCTAACAAAAATATTCACAAAACCAAGCCCTATGTGATTGTGTATAAAAAGGTACCAAAAGTATAGTGTTTGGTTGAAATTTTGTGTTGTAAAAGTTTACCAAAAAAGGACCACAAGATATGCACTAAAGAAATGTGAAACCTTTAAGTAGTACTAATTTATATGTG
The DNA here is from genome assembly GCA_000404065.3 of Pinus taeda. Taxonomy (NCBI): domain Eukaryota; kingdom Viridiplantae; phylum Streptophyta; class Pinopsida; order Pinales; family Pinaceae; genus Pinus; species Pinus taeda. Next base: position 219,638 of record APFE031405990.1, read on the forward strand.
ACATTGTCATTAGGAAGCAAGTCATTCCATAATTTCTTGCGTTGATTTGGTTTAAGGGATGTTTAATGTTATGAAGATTCCAAAGTGTTGCCAAGGATGATCTAACAAGACTACATATTAACCCTTATGCAAATTGTAAACACATACAATATGCTAAAAGGTGAAATAGTAAGACATATAATACATTATTGGAGTATCAAGAGTGCTATTATGCTATAAGAATTTCCATTTTCACCATGAACAAGTTCAGATTTGAAAAGATGAATTTAGAACCAAAACATCAGGCTTTGAAAGTGATATCTTGTGTCAAAAGATGAAAATCATTTTAATCAAAGATTAGTTTGTTTCACTTGTACCATCAATTCATCCATATCAAGCTTATAAATCATGAAAGTGGCTCAAAATTAGCATATAAACCTTTGTAAATGAATTTAAAAGAGAGAAATATTAGTATTTACCATGTGTCTCCAAGAATGAAAATCAACAACTCAATATAAATGATACAAAATTAGGCACCTTATAGTTATTTCATTTAATTAGGTTTAGATCCAAGGGTCAAGCAATGTAAACAATATATATACCATGCCTACCCTAACTTGGTATAATATAACATGAAAGGATAATTAGCATGCTACACAATATGTGATTTATCCCATAAAGAAAACATACATATAGAAGGAACTTAGTTAAATAGTTCAAGCAATAAAAGCAATAGATTACAATAAACAAATACAATTTAAATGAAAAGGAAAGTTTTCTGGCTTTTTCTAATTGAAGAGATAAATATACTAGTTCCTACAAAGCGTTGTGGGGTCCCTACTAAATTCTAGGTGATGTCTTGGTTTAAAATAAGAAAATGTTGAGGGAACCAAGAAGGATTTCCTCTCAAGTGTTGGCTAGGGATACGTAAGCTTCTTCAGGCATGGATGAAGAGATGGTACTCTAGGAATCCAATCCAAGTAATATCAAGAATATCTTAAGGTTTGACTAAGGAAAGAAGGAAGAGCCTTATGACATCTTACCTTAATGCCTTGGAAAGAAGGAATGGTCACAAGGAATAATAGAATAAAACCATACCTTAATTACCCTAAAAAGTGAAGTAAGATGCCATTCATTTTCCATGCAATAGGTTTTTACTCCAAAAAACCTAAAAATATCCCTATCAAACCCTTCATAAATATCCTAGAATGACATTTAGAAAAATATAGAAGCACAAGAAATTTGTACACAAGATTTATCAATATTCCTAAACAAATCAAAATTAAAGAGGAACCCTCATATATAAGTAACTTCCTCAGTATAAGGTGAAAACTTAATGTGCTATTTCAAACCATGATAAAAATACAATATGTGGGCATATCCACCCTCACAATCCTCCAATACATGGGTTCCTCACATAAAAGTGGTCAAAAGTGTAACAATTGGTCACACATGTGGCCCAAAGAGGCTATGACAAGTTCACCCTCCTCAAAAGATTCCAACATACAAAAAATGAGCGAAGGACTAGTAAAAAATGGGCCCAAGGACTAGGGAGCTCCTCCAATTAACTTCTAAAAAAAAGGACGTGGCCATCTCAAGGTGTAACAATCTTTCACAAGCATGAAATCATGCTACACAAGTGGTATGTTTGAGGAAATTATCTAGGACCCTGTGTAACCACCTCTTAGAATTCCTCAAGCACCTCAAACAACCTCGCACATGTGGTCTAAGAGGGAATAATTATGAATATGTGTGAGTAATATGTCCAACTAGGAAAGTGAGTCATCCATGAGTGGTCAATGTGATAGTTGTGATAATGTGGCATCCTCATCATTGTTCGATGCAATGTCACATATCCCAATGAAATGTATGTATCTCTAGAAAAACGGAACAAATCCCAATGTTAGTAGATATGGTGAAGCACAAGTACATTAATCCAAAGGAAACATCACATATCACAATGCAATGTCATGGATATTGAGGCATGGTATGCAGATCCCAATGTAAGTTGCCCATTTGTAGTGGTGGGTTCAACTTCCTAGTGAGCCATCAAGTGGTATACTCTTAGTGATTTCTTCTAACAAAAAATAATAAAGGTTAGTTTTAAATTTTCTTAAATTTTACCATGGGGGAATGATAAGGACAATAACCTTTATACATGTGTCATGTCATAGGACACAGTGTATTTCCAAAGTCCCTAAGTAAAAGGTAGGTGATGTGATGAATAAAAATGAAAAAGGAAGGGGAAAACTTCATGCGATGACCCCCAAGTCATATGATATAATGCATAGGTATTATAGCTTCGATCAATTACCTTTAAAGAGCTAGAAATTTATGTATAGAAGCCTTTAAGAGGGAGCTTAGGATTGAGTTGGATTTTCTCGACATTGTTTCTTATTACCTGTTTTCCCTTTTTTTTAAGTGTTCATTTCATTGAACAAATTTCCTTTTCTTTAGATATTCATAAACATGAAAAAGACTAGGGGCATTGGCCTCATTGTGAGGTGGCATTTCTCAAGATTCATATCTTTAGATTTTAACTTTATTAGTTCTCCACCTCTAGTTTTTTTTTGCCTCTAATGACTTCAGATTCTTCATTTAGACTGTTTTTGTGATATTTTACAAGTCAAACATAAACAAGAATAGCTTTTTAATGGATGGGATGGACTAAAAGGGGAAAGTAGAAAGTGTTAAGTATGGTAAGGATGTGGAAGATGCTACCTCAACTAGTTTCCCAGTCATACAAATTGACCTGAGAGATGATGACACTTCTAGAGGAAAATTATATCTCTCATTATATGATTAGTCAAATAATAAAACTATAAATTTAAGAAATGTTACCATATCTCATTTATTGTTTATCACTTTCATGATTAACTTGGAAGTTATGACGCTCCATCTAAGTATGAAATTAACAGATGGCACATCTAATAGAGAAAACTAAAACCATGATGTACTATCCATAATTACATCTATCCTATGAGGAGTGAGGGATGAGATCTTCCATATCATAGTTAAGCTAGCACAATAAAATATTTTAAGGATAAATTGAGAGATCTATCTAAGTCTAGAGAATCTAACAAAGATATCTCATGAAATCAAAAACATGACACCTTTGTGAGGGTTCCTCTAAGGTACTTATTCCTTGCAAGATAACAAGACCTATGATGGGCCCCATATAATGAGTAAAAATAAACTCATACACGTTAAAACCATAACGTACTATCCATAATTGTATTTATCATATGAGCAGTAAGGGATGAGATCTGCCATAACATAGTTAAGCTAGCACAAAAACATATTTGAAGAAGAAAAATTAGAGATCTATTTGTCTAGAGAATCTAACAAGGAGAGCTCATGAAATCAACAACATGACACCTTTGTGATGGTTCCTCTAAGTTACTTACTGTTACAGGATAACAAGACCTACGATGGGCCCCGTAGAATGAGTGAAAATAAACTCACGTGGTTAAATTGCACTATTTGATTCAAGCGGACAAGTTCCATGGTGCCAAAAGTTCTTAATTGTAAGCAAGGCTACACTAGATAAAAGTAAGAGACAAATCCATTAAGGATTTTTCAAGGGGTTTTCTAACAAAGAGACCAAAAAGTATATCTTTTCCCTAGAAATCGTTTCGGGTTGCATCACCAATTAGGTAGGTATTAATAAGGAATTGAAAATTACATAATGGTTTTTCAAATTTGAGGCCTTGTGTAGGAGAGATGAGGGGCACACATAAGTATAGAACAAAAGTGAACATATGAATATGATCCTTCCCTTCATGATTTTTTTGTAGTGCTCCATGAAATGGTTGATGATAAGGAAGCTAAACTTGATGGACTTCATTTTTAGTTATATAAATCCACTTGAGAGTTCTTTAAGGTAGATATTCTCACTCTATATAAAGGCCATTAGTAAACTAAACTCTTCGAGAAAAAATCAACAAAAGTAACATCAAATTCATCCATAAGGAAAGAGAACAAGAGTTAATTACTAGTTGGAGGACCATCACTTTGTTAAATATATCTTTAAAATCTTGGCTAAGGTGCTCACCATGTGTATCAAGCATATTCCTTCAAAGATAAGTCATCCCAAACAAACATGTTTTATTTGTGGTTGTTATATTCTTGACAATTTCATCATAGTTCAGGAAAACATGGAATGGGTCCATTTCACTTAAGCCTTTTTCATCATAATTTTACAATGAAAATGTCATACTAATACCTTCTCTTATATTTTTTTATCTATGTTATCTAGATATTCTTTCCCAACACCATTTTGGCTCTTCGTTGTGAAAATTCACTCTCTTCTTTTTTTCTTTGAAACCCTAAACTTTAGTCCCAAACCCTGGTTACCTTCTAAGCTAAACAAGTCGTGAGAGATATTCCCTAGCTAAACAAGTCGGCCCCAAAGAACAAGTTGGTATAGCACAAGGAGACATGCCCCTTAGGCACCTCTAAAAATTATATATACAAATTTTACCTCCCACAATAGGAAACTTCATATGATCAATAGTTGTACTATACTTCTGTTCACATATTCGAAAATAAAGAGGATGGCTACTGAAGTTTGATCAGCGTTGACTGATATTTTTCTTAGCACTTTGACTGCAGCTGACTACAAGTCTGAACTGGCCTCAGGCTAAATTTCAAACCCTTTTACCCCCATTGACTTCTCTGTCTTGACCACAATTTGACTGAGCTTCTCTAAGTATTTTGACTAAGCATTTCTAGGTAGTTGGACCAAACTGATATATTGTTGCAAAAGGCCAAATTCCAACCTATTTGACCTCGCTTGACGTGTGCTATATTTTTTCTCTGGGTTGACCAAGTTTTACTTGTGAATATCATATTGTAATTTTGTTGCATTGAACACTTTCTCTTAAGAAAATGTTCCTGAGGTTGGATTTTCCCAAGGTAAATTTGTGTCTCATTTCTGCTTGGTTGTCTCTTTATGATCCTACTATCATTATTGCATTATTGTTTATATTTTCTATGCATAATTGCTTAATGATATATGTGACATAACTTTATTAAGAAACATTGGAAAGTAACTATTAAATTAGAAGACCAATTTCTATTAAGAAAATTCAACATGGTATCATAGACTAGGTGAAAGAGTAGCCTTTAAAGGACTTGAAGAAGCCAAGTTTTGGAAAGTATATCTTGAATTAGTAGAATTCATATGAGGAAGTGAGCCTATTTAATATCTAGTGAAGAAGGTCAAGCTACTAATATTATTTGGACTAAATCATTTTATCTTTCTAAGGGTTCTTTTTTTGCTAGGCTAAATCAAGCATCTTCGGCCTAAGGACCTCTTTTGAGACAAGTTTCAACCCTACAACTAAACTCTAACGTAGTCGAATTTTAGCCTTGAAACTAATCTCTGAGGAAAATCCAAAATTTTGAGATAAAGTGAAACCTATGACAGATCTAGAATCTTGATGCATATTTTGGGTTGATTGAAGCTATGTTTAGGCACAACTCTAATGCAGTTTCAAGGGTGATCAAGGTTGGCTAAGCTTGTTTGCATTATGCTAAAATTTAGCAAGGTTTGATGAACCATATGTAACCAAGATAAGACTGAAATGTTTATATGAATAGACCTTGATGCCAGAAAGTTTGAGCATACCTTGTCTTGTAGTAGAAGCTTTGAAGCATCCCTAAATAAAAATCTTGGAGCATGCTATGATAAAGCCTTTGAGCATACCTTGAATAAGTTGTAAGGTAGAATTAAAGGGAAGATAAAGAAAGACCTTAGTGAATAAATTATATACATATATTGTCTCCACTTTTTATTCCCAATATTGTCAAGTATTTTCAAAATGATGAATAGATATTGTGCTAACCTGATAAAATCTCAAGATACAAAAAGAGATCTTCCAAAACTGATCAAATTCCTAAAGGACTAGTTTCTTAAGAATCTTCTTTCAATCAAAACTGAAGTGCCAAGGTCCAAATTCAAGACTAAAAGTTTTAGTTCTGCAAGTCAAAAGGGACATTGTTAAAGAAGCAAAGTACAAGGCTTACCAAGGTTGTATTGGATCATTGAACTAGATACATTTGCTTGGACTAGAATACCATAGTAGATATTGGTAGTTTGACCAAGATCAAACATCCTTGATTGATTGATAACATGATGGAATAGGATGATCACCTTGTTGACAATTTCATCACATATGCATAGGCTTGGGGGGCCTATGACACATTATTGTCCACTTATGGTTTTGGATAGTTGGTTATGCTCTACACAGTTGCATATGGATTTGAGGAATTGTCCCACCTATATTGACTACTACATGATAATTTTCACATGATTTTTTTATGAAACACTTAGGGTTTGTAAACTCTGGAAGACCTAAAGTTTATGACTTGAATGTGAAAGTATTGAGGGTTTATGAAACCTTAGAACATGGCCAAGAATGTTGAATTCCAGTAGGAGTGTGTACTTGGTAGCATGAAAATATCATTAGCTTACAGTTGAGCCTTTGGTGTGGTTGGATAACTTGTAGATGAATAAACCCTATCTCATAAAATTCATGTAATGAAGGCAAATAAAGAAACGTGCATTACTATATGATGATGAGGACAAGGATGAGCATTTCTGTTCTTTCCAGGTACACTTCTATTATTTCCATTGCTTCTACTATGCGTTGGAAATTGCATTAGATGGATATGAAGACTGCTTTCCTTAATGCATTGAATGAGGAAGTAGTGTACATAGAGAAACCCCATGGCTTTAAGGTACATGAGAGGGAATCTTATGTTTGCAAACAAAAAAGGCTTTATAAGGACTCAAAAAGGCACCTCAGGCTTGGTATTCTTAGATTGATGGAAACTTAATGATTCTTGGTTTCACCAAGAGTCATGTCAATCCAAAACTTTATTATAAGGTTGTTAAAAGTGATCCTATTATCTTATTATTATATGAATTATTTTTTTATGATAGTAGAAGGACTTATGTGACAGAGGAAGCAATATTGGTAGGAGGATTTTCTTCCATGATAAAGGGATAAGTTAGGACTACCATAAGAAGACCTTCTTCAATGTCAGAGGGAGTTGACATATGAGATCAAGATGAGTGATCTAGGTTTGATGAATTACTTCCTTGGTCAAGGGAAGTATACTATTGAGATCCTTCAAAGATTTGGGATGGTGAATTGCAAGTCCATGGCCACTCCCATGGTGACCTATTTGAGGAAGTACATTAGTTTGCCAATTCACGGTGGATCCAAGGCATGTACATTAGTTTGCAGTAAAGCATGTGTTGAGATATTTGAATGGTATAGTCAGTTATGGATTAAGACATGTCTCAAATGATGAAGTACAACTATAGGGATACGCATATTCTGATTGGTGAGGGAGTGTCAAAGACAAGAAGAGTGAATCATGACATTGCTTCAATTTCGGTTCTACTATGATATCCTAGATGGGCAGGAAGTAGACATCTATCACACTCAGCACTGTAGAGGCTGAGTATATTTCAGCTAGTTTGGTGAGTTGTGAAGCAATATAGATTCAAAATATTCTCACAAGATTATTTGATCATGTGTTGGAGATGACTATGATACATTGGGATAATAAAATATGTGTGAAGCTTTCAGAAAATCCAGTTTTCATGACAAGTCGAAGCACATTGAGATCAAGTTCCCCTGTATTCAAGACATGGTATATAATGGAGAAGTAAGGCTCCAATACATTTATATGAACAAGAAAGTTGTTGACATTCTTACAAAGCCTTTGTCCCAAATGAGTTTTTTCTACTTTAGGGAAAAGTTCGGAGTGGTTGAGAATACCTCCCTCAGTTAGAGGGAGTGTTGATGTTGTAGCATCAAGGGTAGACATTCTCCTTAGGTAAAGGGTATTGACCAGGTGTCATGTAATGTGGCTAGGGATAATGGCCTAGAGAGAATTAAATCTCAGAGTGCTCCCCCAGTCAAAAGGTTTTGTCCATATTGTTAAGGGTTGCTTGACTAGTGGGTAGAGTGAGTGCCCTAAAGCACGAGCAAAGTATTTTTACTATTCAAATGGCATTTCATGACATGGGGGAATGGTAAATTAGCATAGGGTTTCAACATTGATTACAGAGAATTGACCTTGTTCCAAGTGATGACTTGGGTAGTTGGTGACCCAAGACTAGTTTTGTGTTTACCCTGGACAAGGGGTACCTATCCATATTTCCAATGGGTGTTTAGCTAGTGGGTGACTAGATCCTTTGCAAAGGGTATTTGGCTAGTGGATAACTAGATCATTTGTGTGATGTTGATACATGATTATTTCCACATGGTTCTTGAATAGAACATGAAGTGGATGGATACATTACCATAACAGGCTCATTCAATCTTTTCTTAGGATGGAAATTTTGTTTAGCAAAGTGGACATCTTAGGAAGTCAAGGTGAATACCTACCTAGCTAAGGGGGATTGTTGATTTTCGAGTAGTTGTGGCAGTTATTCCCCAACTACGCAAGTTGACTCAATCAAAAGAGGGAAAATTAATTTAAATTCAAATTAAATTTGCTCAAGTCAGCCCTAAAGTACAAGTCTTCCTAGCACAAGGAGATGTTCCACTTGGGCACCTCATGAACACTATATATACCATTTTGATCTCCCACAATAGGAAAAATCATATGTTCAATAGATCTATTTTTCTTATGTTCACACATGTGAAAAAAAAGGAGGAAAATTGAAGTTTGACCAATGCTGACCAACATTGATTGATATTTTTCTAGGCACTTTGATTGTAGCTGGCTGAAGACTACTTGACCGCATGTTCAAGCTGGCCTCCAGCTTAATTTCAACTCCTTTGACCTACATTGAATTCTCTATCTTGGTCGTAGTTTGACTAAGCTTCTCTAGGAAGTTTGACTTATCATTTCTAGGCAGTTTGACCGTACTAATCTATTATTACAAAAGGCAAATTTTGGGCTATTTGACTAGGTTTGACTTGTGCTACATTTCTGGTTTAGGTTGACCAATTTTGACTTGTGAATATCCAGTTGTACTTTTGTTGAATTGAACAATTTCTCCTAAGAAAAGGTTGTTGAGGTTGGGTTTTCCTATGGAAAATTTGTGTCTCTTTTGTGCTTGGTTGTCTCTTTATGACCGTACTATCATTATTGCACTATTGTTAATATTTTCTATGTATAATAACTTAATGTTACATGTGACATAATTTAACTTGATTAATAAATCATTGGAAAGTAATTATCAAATTAGAGGATCAATTTCTCTTAAGAAAATTCATCATTTTTTTCCTTATATTTCTGGATCCATTAATTATTGTTTATTGTGTATGCGTGAAAATTATAATTATGTGAAAAATAGAGAATAATGAAATAAAATTGAAAAAAACCAAAAACTAACACAAGATATAACTTAGGAAACCCTTTTGGGAGAAAACCTATCTGGATGGTGAGGCTTCTCTGCACTCTTTCTCTAAATAGAAAATGGATGCTAGTACAAAGAAGTGAGGCCTATGGCCACTGGGCTATTATAATGCACAAAATCTATTTGTTTTCCCTCCCCCTATCTACTCTCTCCGACTCTACTCATTTATTAAAAAAATGTGCTCAAATAGAATGGAACCTCTTTTCCTCCTAGTGGCCTCGTTAAAAGACAACATGATATCCTACTAGTGGTTAAGTTTGACTCCTTCAAATCTTAACTAGAGTTACAATATGGGATATTATAAAATATTCTTCATCATGATGACATGTATTGCCCACTTTCCGTGAATAATGGGGGTTGATGCAACATCATTTTGAATAATTTTCGTCAAAATAGGAAGGTCAACTTTCAAATGGCACAACCTTTTCATACATACTTCAGTTGGTGAAATTATTACGCCATTGGAAAATGTATATGTGTGTAGAATACCATATAAGAAAGGTGTTGTCCTTAAGAAACAAATTTTTACCCCCAAAAAATTCCATTTTACGCCTCAAACTACTTCTAGAAGGTTTTAGACCCTATTTTCCAAATTGGGACCCACCAGTAAAAATGGTCCTGTGAGTTGATTCCTCCACTTTTTCTACTTTGTAAGCTTCGACATGGATGAGGAATAATATAATGATCCAATATAGATCACTTAATGTTGAACAAGGGTTATGGTTTTGGACATTCGAGAGTCTTCTTGAGCTTACACATGTCATGGATAGCCCCATTTGCATGAGTAGTGGGGGATGATGTGGCATCATCTCATAGGATGGTGGTCAACGGACTCAGGTTAACTCATAGGAGTCCTAAATTTTTCATACGAACACTAATTGATGTGATTATTGCACATTTGGAAAGGTATCTAAGTGTAAATCAGTGTCCCATGGTCTAACACTTCGGTGGAATTTTTTTGAGCTCAAAAAATGCCATTTGATGCTTTAAAAAGGCTCCAAAAAATTTCATATCAAAATTCTCCAAATTGGGTCCCACCATTAAATGACCTTGCAAGAATATTCCTCCTTTACACCCTAAAAGCATAAATATAGATGACCAATAATATAATGATCCAATCTAGATATCCATTCTATTTTTCTCTTAGTATTATGGCCATACAAACCCTTCATACAATATTTCGTCTCTAAGGAAAGTTTCCTTCTAGATAGCTACTTAGGTCTTCAATGAAGTCGAATTTTGATTTTTGAGGTGTTTTAGGCTTGTTCATTATTTTCTCATTGACATAAATTATATATTGGTCGGAACCCTTCTCCTCATTAGGAGATCAAACCTTACCTACCTCGAATGTTGGTGTATCATCCTTCCTATTTGAAACAATATTATTGGTAGCTCTAAGAATGCTTTCAAATGATGTGATGACCCATTTTTTCCATACCCTAAGTTTATATTTCTTTATTTTCTCACGATAAAAAACTCCATAGTAGGTATCTTCCCTATGGAAGAAATATTGATCCCTATAATTGTCCACCAACACTTGTCTAACAATACCTTTGGTTGTGGAACCGAAGCCTATGCCTACATATTGATTAATCTCAATTGCAGTGAATATATGTCCTCCATCAATCGTTACTTCACCTTGTGTGCAAAAGATGGAAAATCCCTATGTTTCCCTTGGATATTATAAATAATCCATTACTTCCTCTTAGTCTATGGCTCTCATGATTCACCCCCCACCCCCCTCAATAGGGATACCAAGTTATATATCCACATATATGTAAATAATTTGTTGGCTTCTTCATTTAAAATATTTTTCTAATTTATTCATTAGAAACCCTTTTTTCCTAGACTTGGAAGTAGAGATTTCAATATGGATTTGGTTTCCTATGTATTTGCATTAAGGGCCCATATAGAAGCCAATGCAAAAGGAAACAAATCCCCCCAATGATAATATGAGTCCTCTAAAGGTCGAAGAAGACATTAAAAGGGTCATTCTTGATGCCCTTTTAACTATGCAAAATTTTCATTTGAAGGTTTTGATAACCTTTCATTTTTTCTCTTCATTTACCCATTGTTGATTAATGAAAGTACCTTGTTTTTCTATTTTTTATGCATAGAATTAGAGTCTCTAATGTTAAAAAACTCATTTTTCAAGATGAGTTTGGAAGCTAAGGGAATTATCAACCTTTTACCTTAACAAGAACACCCTCAATGTTTCAATGTTTCTTTATTAGTTTTAGAATTGATAAATGCAAATGTCATGCAAAACTTTAGCTATGAAAAGTCTTGATCAATTATCTTTGACATTTTTATGCATTAGGTATATAGACTCATATATATATTCACTATATTGATATGGTATTCCATTATATGTTGCATTTTCTTCACTATTTGCATATAAACATATCCAACAACATTAGGATTATTTTGATACAAACCCTAAAGTCATGCACCCATATGATTTGTTAATCAATTGGACACTTGAAATTGTTTATTGAATTGACTGTTGGCCTCAAGAATTGATAATTGGCTTTGGACGTATATTTAAAATATATGCTACAACAAATTTTTTAAGTGTAAGTAAAATTTGTTGAGTGCACAAGCTCTTTCTTTTATTATCTTCATTGTTATTTGGATTGAGTAAAGGGTGATAGAATTCATAAGTTTTGGATAATGATATAAACCACAGGAACATTTCACCTTCAATATGTTTCCCTTGGAAAAATTGCAAGGTGTCACACTTGTAAAATTTAACCAAATGTTTGATAGGCACCTAGAACAAGCGTGTAACTCCTTTCGAACCACCTACCAAGTCATGATAGGCTAAATGGTGTGCAATAACACCTTTCATCATCTCTTTCACCTATTCAACTCATTCTCAGCTTGGGGATTGTGTCAACTCACTCAATAAAAAATTAATTTTCTCAATTAAATGCTTTGGGTGAGCTTCAAAGATGGGGAAAGAGTGGAAACATAGAGTTACATTAATTGTTGGCCATATTGCATAGTGGAATGTCATGTTAGTTTGGCATCAATTGAGCTATAGTGCCATTTTTTTGTTTCTTGAATCCATATGGTTACAGTAGTTTCATGGATATAGCATAAAGCACATATTGGTTGTATTGAGCAAACAACCCCTTTTTTATTGCCATATTCACATATGAACAAAACTTTTCCATTTATTTTGACATTGAGAAGGTGTAATTGTTTATCTTTGTTGGGCATTAGTTTGTCTACCGCAACTGATAAACCAAGTCTAAAAAACAAAGCATTGTAAAGAGAGTTGAATAATGTGTTTTGTTCATGGCTATGAAACTACCTTGATTATACATGATCTGGCAGTGATAGTCAATTATTTAATTTTTATTTTTTTTTACCACAATTGAGTACAAAATTTTATTAAATATGTGTCCTACCACGACAAATACACGAGAGAATTAAATATCCATAATGCTTAACTGCAACTAGAAAGTTGAAAAATTATTTTTTCTTTTCTTTGCCCAGGGTACAACAAAACTCAAAACCATATAAAACCTCTAGATATAAAAACAAAAAAAAAATGGGTTGTGGACGTAACCAACCATATTGAGTTTTCTAATCTAAAGAGTCAACATGTATATGGAGAATTATATCCTGGTGAAGCTTTGCAGGAGGAGAATTTCCTGTAGAATCAATATTGAAATTGAGATCCATGAGAATACCTCTTAATGCATCAACTTCATCTTCCAAACAAAAGATACGATCATGGAGAGACATAGTTAGATCAAAAGAACGAAATGAGGAGGTCTACTGCTAGTAAATTTTGACTTGCAAATAATATAGTTCAGAATTAAATGCTCCATGTTATTTCTTGCAATGACTACAAGTAGATGAGTTCGAGGAGTCTGATGAATGGGAAATATCAATGGGGTCATAAGAGGTCATAATTTCCTTCAAAAACAACCTATAAATTTGAATAAACCAAGCACTTAAACAAAATTCAGGGAGGTGGTAGAGAACAGGACCCAAGAAAGAGGGATTATGACACCAACATGAAAGCTTGAAATAAAACATATAAAGCCTATGCACCAATGCCATTTTCAATTTTCATAAATAGAATTTTCATGATCAAGAACAAACTTGACTTCTGACAATAAGCGACTAGTCTCCTTCAACAAGAAATAGTGTATAGAAGAAAAATAAGATCCTGGGGATAGAGAAAGGTTGAAAATGTCACATATTGCACATTAAGAAGAGAACCAAAACATAATCGACTTACCTTAGTTATTGATAGGACTAGAACCAATATTTTTTTACCACAACGATGAAAGGACCAGAGAAATTGCTCCCACCTGAAGAAATCCAATAGAGGAATTTGATTCTCATCATATAGCTTCAAATTAAAACAAATTATAAACACCACCCACGGAAAAAAAGGATTTTGTTCTGAATTTGGTAGTGATTTCCAATTAAGTCACTAATTCCATTCACAGGACTTGAATGTGATTATACCTCCTCGAGCAAATTTAATCCCATCAAACCTTAGGAATTTCAAATCAACATTAATTGATTATGTACTTCGAGATAGAGAGGGCATCATGATTTGGGATGGTTCAATCAAGAAAAAACTACTCTTACCAACAAATATTACTTGCACTGAATCAAATTTATCCGTCATGCTTGAGTGAGGCCATTTGCTGGACAATGCCATGACAAGTTGTTATTTGATAAGTTCAATAATCATGCTTAGGTATGAAACTAGAGGAGCTCACATGATTAAGGTAACACTTTCATCATTGTATTTGATGGTAGAATTCATAGAAGGGAAGGGGAATAGAGTATCAAGGAGGGAAAATAGGATGGGAGGGAGACCAAGGGGGTGATGCATCAAAACTTTGGGGGAGATTGGCACAAACCTTTTGATTCCATTGATATCTAGTTGGCCTTCCATAAGCTGGCGAGATTTATTGGCTTGAAAATATGGGTCCGAATTTAGATTTCTAAGGATGTGAAAGTAGGAGGAATCAAGAATAGTTGGAGAATACCTTTGGTCTGATAAAAAAGAAGACATAATATGTTGTTTTTTAGAGGAGTATTGAATCTCAAATATCATATGATAAGGAAGGAGTCACCCAGAATAATAAGGTATCTAATGCCTTAATCATAACGCAAATATAGTCCCATTAATAGCCCATACATTTGAACTTAGTTGTTGGATTTCTGACCAATTCCCCATGAGTACTTATCCACAATCATTCCTTCAGGATCAAGTAATATTCCTACCCCTTCTGTCACCCATAGATTTTTCTTTAATGCACCATCAAACTAAAGGATGCAGACTTGAATATGCTTCTTCCAATAATAAAATTCATGGGGCAAAAAGCACAACTTCCAACTAATGATAGATATACCTTGATTAAGGGGGGGCGATTGGGGAAGAAGGGAGTAGGAGGTTTAGGGATTCATCCATTTATTTTTCGAGTAGTCTAAGGTAGGATCTAGGGAGCGTCTATGAAATTCAAAATAGAAAGAGAGATATTTTAAACAATGGCCCTAGTCGAGGGAGTGACACCTTTGAAGATGATAAAATTTCTGGAGAGACATAATTGCCAGCACAGATATTTGGGAAGAGAAATCCAGAAAACTTTAAAGGGAGTCGAGGTAAGATTTATGTCATGATGTAAAAAGGTTTTAATATTAGGAGGCCAATGGGTTTGAGGATATAAAGGATTAAGAGAAATATACCAAATGACCAAGGAGAAAAAACATGAAAGAAAAAGATGGGAGATTGATTCCTCAAATTTCTCACAAAGAGGACATCTTGATGTACCAACAATACCATGTTTCCAAAGGTTCTTAGAATTTAAAATATTTTGATGAAGCGGGATCCAATAGAAATAATTTACCTTTGGAATTAACATGGCTTTCTAAATCTTATTCTAAATAGTGGATTTCAGAGGAATATGAGAATGGAAGAGAAGTGTGAAATATCATTCTTTGACTGAGTAACATGATTATTTCCATCCTACCTTGTCAGATGTTGATACTCTAAGCAAGGTACAACCAATACGCTTTCTTTTTAGAACTTCTTCAATTGGATTGATAGGATCCAAAATGTTTTTCAACTTCCATCCTTTCCAAACCAAAAGTTATGCTTAATGATTAATGAGTAAGTTGAAGCCACTAGTTTCCATATCATAGATCCCTTATTTGGTAGCCTATCCACCAGCAATTGTAATCTTCTTGTAGGTACTTAGCTTGTAGGACATGAGCCCACCATAGGTTTAGCTTGGTTTTAAGTTTTTGTTGCAGCTAAATCTGCAAGGAGTTGTTGCTCCATGATCTCATGCCCAAATCAGATCACCAGACAGATAAAGACAAGACCAATGGAGCAATAGAGTAGTCCCAATCCCAAATGCTCAATCATGTAGAAATCAGTTAGATCTATTCTATAAATAAAAGAGATTACACCTAGAATTCTGGCATGTCGGGGAAGATTTTTGAGTTTTATGCAGATATTGTGCTCCACATGAGTGATCCAATGCATCCGCACCATATCTCTATCCCTCCACACAATCACAACAAAGTAAAGACGATAGGTGATCTTCCTCAAAAGATCGTTGGATCAAAAGAAACAGATAAAACCATATAACATGTTGAACATAAATTCATGTAAGGAAGGGAACATATGTTTCCATTAATTATGAAAGATCGACACAATGTTATACCTTCACCTCCAAGCTTCCTCTCCACAATTCGACAGAGTTTCCCCACTATGCTCAAGAAATGAGTATGAAGAATAGTAGACTAATGGAAAAATACCTCATAAGCTCACTCTGGTAGCACAATAGTAGCATAGGCTTACGATTAAGATCTCAATACTAACTCTCCAAAAACTAGCTGACCCTCTCGAGTTATCCGATATAAGTAGGAAGAAGAGAGGTCCCGGGAGGATGTATCTGGATGCTTACAACAAAGAGAAGTCATGGAAACTTCTAACTAATAATCCCTTGACAACTCACATAAATGACAAATTGAACTAATCTCCTAGGGACTAAGGCACTATAGAAGTCATCCCTGGATATTGGCATTGAAAGAGGGAAAAAAGTCCCTAGACACTCTCACAGAGAAGGCCTGATAGCGACTGGGATGCTTTGGACACTCCCATAGGCTGTTGTGCCAACATCAAGGGGTGAAATTGGAGGAAAAGGAGTCTTGTGTTTGGAAAAAGGTCAATTAGACCAAGTATTGAGGGTCACTAACCCAAAGGGGTAAAATAGGTTGATAACAGATTCCCCCTAATGTATGAGATCAGAAGAGAAGCTCATGGCCGAAATACATTATGATAAAACTCATAGGTCAAAATGGGAGTGAGGAAACAAAACCATGGTTGTGGATCAGAAAATGTTGGAGCTGAAGTCTCATCTGTGCTGATAACATCCCAAAGGTAGACATACCCATGCTCCATCATAAGAAGATACTGAACATGGTCGACATGACATACATTGCGCATCCATGACATGAAATGCTAGAACATGGCCATAAAGACATACATAGTTGATCCATGTGACTCAACAGATACAACATAGCCATAAGAAAATACAATGTGGATCTATGTCACAGTATACATCAGTAGGACTATGGACACATGACAGACAGAGAAGTGTCTCAATATAGCCCTCAAGGTATATAAATGATACATAACTCCAATGTAGCATGCAAAGGATTCCATATAAGATTGAGATGTCCCTAACCTAGGGTCTTCAACATAACCCTGATGGTATGAATATACATCATGCGAATATATGAGATGAAGTCGAGCATGGTAGAAACTGCTTGATTACCAGCCAATGATCTCAACTAGTAACAGACACGAGGGAATCCACCAATAAGGAAAATGGACCCCAATGTACCTAGTACAATCCACTGAGTGTTAATAGATGAGTTGATGTCAAACACGAGTGAATTCGACCAATCAAGAGCCAATGATGTAAACCAACTATTGATCATGAGGAAACCTGCCACTGAGGTTTGCAAGCTCCAAGGTACTACTGGTTCCTAGATCAAGCTCATGGATAATGAGCTGAATTTGACAAGAGAAGATCCATTGAAGGAGGGACTTCATGTATCCCCCATCAATCAGCACAGAACAAACCAGGATGATGTGATGAACGGATGAAGTCATGAAGAGATGAATTATAATTAACACAAGGATGGGTGACTCAAAAAGGTCAATGGTTTATTGCAGATGGCTGAGACAGGCTGACACTTCCCTTGAACAATTAGCAGCACAACACAAGAGTGACTTGGCAGAATGAATAATGAGCACCATGTCATATCATGCAACAACACAAGAGGCATCAAAGTACGCTCCATATGACTGGAAGAGTAACCAACTGGAGGAGTAAAGAGACTCATATGGATGGTATGGCTCCTAGGAAAGATAAAACCCAACTATGAGAAAAAGAAACAGAAAGGTGCCATGTTCAAGGGTGACACAATTGAAGCTTCCATTTCGATGACATGGAAAAATATGTTCCCTCCCTTCTCTTTTTATAAGTTCATTTTTCGTAAAAAAATTCCCTAAGCCTGAAAAAGAGATAAAAAGTATACAAGGGAGAATATCCTAGCCAAAGTAGACTAAGGTATCCCTTTTCTGTAACTAGTCTATCCTAGTCCGAAAAAGGGTTAGTCTTATACTAGGTAGATGACCCTTCAAGTATTTTTACGAGCATGAAGGAGACAAGTTCACTTGAAAATATTTTCTAAAATAAGGAGTCTGAAAAAAGCTTAGAGAAAACTCCTCTTGGAGGAACGATTGGTATAGAGGATAGAACATGGTCCCGGTAATGATGGAACTACTCATGACATAAAAAGGACAAGAGGATGGCTAATAGGACAAATCATCACAACAGTTCTTCCAAGAAAGGGTAAAACACCAAGTGAAAGTGGATGGCTGGCTAAGTAGATGATGACGATGGAAAAGAGAAAGGAAGGCTCAAACTACAAAAATAGGTTGATAAAAGAGTGGAAATCACAAGGGTTAAAGATGGTGGAATCCTCCTGGGGTAAACTAAGAAATGAGACGAAGAAGAGGACATGTGGCTTAGATTCTAGGTCATGGTGGGTCAGAAAGGGGAATTCCAAGAAGAAAATAAAAATGACTACATGGATACCAAGATGGTAAAGAGGTGCTAGCTAGGGTATCCATGATCAGGTAAGCTCTACCATCAAATGACGACATGCATAAAGGAGAGTGGCTAAAGTTGCAGCTTGAAGGGGTCAACCTTAAGGCATAAAAATGGTCATGATGGTCAAAATGCAATATCGGCCAAAATGACCTGCCCCGATATGCCAGGAAAATAAACCATACCTCAGGGTTGTGGTTATAGGTGGGAACTTCCAAAAATAGACTGAAAAGTTGACTCATAGTCCTCCTTTAAAAATGCACTAGGAAAAATAATTATAAAGTCTAAAAACCCTCCAAGTCTCGAAAATTGAAAAAGGAATATGCCAAAATATGCCAAAAGATGCCAAAATAATTTGTTGAAAATGCAATAAGATGATGACGCTTAGTGAAAAGAAGTCGCCTTTACTAAGTGGGTCCGCAAGCTATTTTTGGCGCAAAGTCTATTTTTAGACATATGGATCATGGTCTATGAGTTGCAGGATGTTATTTATGGATGATTGGTCATGTT